>OX451216.1:37444909-37521763 GCA_949628195.1 Phasia obesa | reverse complement strand
TTTTCATTATAATAACAAATCCGGCCAATCATTGATAATCTATAACATTTTTATTGAATTCTTATAAAATTAAAGTTTAATATTGTGACACACAAAACTATTTCGTAACATAACAAATTTTCCATTTATACTTTTTTATTGATTTAAATATTTTTTTATTATTTTTTGCAATTTTATTTAAAACTCCTCTATCATTTATATACTTTTTTTCTTGCAAAAATTTAACTTATATACAAAAGTTAAATTTTTTCCAAGACAAAATTACACACACACATACATACATACATCCCCAAAATTCACAATAAAAAATACACGAAACACAATTTCAATGATTTATTATAAGAATGTTTCAAAATGACCTTTTGCTTTATACTATTAAAAAATACAATGTCTTGCCCAAATTCTTATAAATTTTCCACAAAACCTAAAATGAGAAAAAATTTAGAAATTAAAACATACATCTTACTCAATCAAGTTAATAAAAAAACATTGATCATAATTTAAAAATATCTAAAAGCAAAAAAAAAACTTCTAAAAAAAACTTTGATATAAATACCTTAATGGATATCTCAGAGATACTAAGGTATTTTAAGAAATTATTTAAAACAATTTGTCGTATTGTTAATTTAAAAAAATATACTTTAGCACTTACGATTTCAAACCAAAAGCATTTAAAAAAGATTTATTATATCATCAGTTTTTTAAACAACAACTTAATGAAAACCAAGAAAAAAAAGGAATAAAAATTGTTGAAAACGATTGATAGACAAACTTTCATACAAACATTTATTCAAAAGGACAGACACATATTGTTGTATTAAGTACTTACAAACTTTAACGAGCAATAAACATAAAACTTTTCAATTATCAAAAATAAACAGAAGAGAACCAAACAAAAAAAAAAGAAAATATGTAGTCTTCTTTATATTTACCTGTGTTTAAACAAAACTTTTTACTATAAAATAATATTGAAGAAGCTACAAAAATAATATAGGTTGAAAGCACTACTAATGCTAAACAGTGGAGCCACAAATAGATAACTTGTTCAAATTTTATCATGGAAAATTAAAACATTAATAAAAGAAATATTTAAGAAATAAATGAACAGCATTATTATATTTTTGACTTTCTCTTTAAGACCTGCAAGCGTAAAGTGTAATAAATTAACTATGAGCATAATTTGATAAAATACAATGCCCAAAATTTATAAAGTAAAGCAAAATTTGTTTTTATTTTTCATTTAAATTCTGTCTATTATAAAGTTAAATTTTTTTCTATCTCTTACTTTGTTTAAAATCAAAAAACTTTTTTTTTAATTTTTTTTTAAATAACTTTCCTTTTCATAATAATCTAGGTCGTATTTAATTCTTTCTAACAGTTCCTCCTTTTGCTGAAAAAACTTATCTATTTTTATAGACGTGCAGATATGGTTTATATATTTACTTTGTATGGTGGTTCCCGTCTCTGGGTAACTTTGCAACATAGGTTGTGTATTGTTGCGACATAGGTTGTATAATAATTCTATTATTGTACATAATTGTACGTTTAAAAAATAAGAGGAGTTGTCGAGACATTTCAATCGATATAATTGTGAACATTTGGAATTTTATTTTCTCTTTGTAATAAGATGATTTTACGGGAAAAAAGAATCCTATATTTGAATCGTGTTACTCAACAAAATTAGATTGGAATTCATTCAGTATGCATTACGAGATGTGTACATAGACAGGCAGACAAAAATTACAATACTTGTTTTTTTGTGTTTTATACCGATAACTATTTGCACCATCAACATATTTGCAAAGTCGACATATAACGAACGCTAGTAGTGTGCTGTTAGCTCGAGAAAAAAGCATAAGTTCTGACTGATCAATTAAAAAAGTTATTTAATTGGTAATAGGGATTCAGAAACATAAGTTACATTAATTTCAAAAACTTTATATAAATATTATTGCCCTATGGATGATTTAAATAAGTCAAAACAGAAAAAGGTTCAATTCGTGTATATTTTTTGTAATGTTTCTTAATCTATTTTATAGTCTTTTTTTGGTGCCCCGCTAGGCTAGTAGGTAGTATGCTAGTCTATCCGTTTGGGACCTGTGGGTTCGATTCCCACCAAAGACCCTGGGTGTTTTATTACAACGAGTGAAGGTCCGTCTTCGTTACTATGCTCGATAATTAAGTTTGATTATAATTTGTAATTATATTGTAACGTTTAATAAATAAATAATTCAATAAATAATATTTTTTTTAAATTTAAAATTATATACTTTCCATTTAACAAGATTTTCATGGATGAGCTTTTAAACTACGACATACTATTGAAATTAACAAAGAGTTAGCACTATACTATGAAAACTCTACTAACGCACACCTCCCATAGGCGAACACCTCTTTTAAGCGGACAAATTTCGAAGTCCCTTTGTGTTCCAAGAAATTTTAAAACATATACACTCTTCTAAACGGACACTTCACTGACCGGACGCGGACACTTTTTTGTATAAAATACCTCCAGTAGACGGACAAAATCGTTAACAAATAAGAAATGTGCCAATCATGCGAGAAAACTACCAAATATACATCCATGCGTACAAAATTAACATACCCCACAGCAGCACTATTAATGCATATTAAATTGAGCGATTGTCCTTTTTGGTATCATTGATCAACAAACTGTTGTGTAGTTTTTATGTTCTTTTAAGGTTTCCATTTGAGACTGTGTTAAGTAAAGTGGTAATTATTTAAAAATTTTTATTGTAGGATGGCTGGCCGAAATTCTTTTAAAAGAGAGATAATTGGGGAGTGGTTGCATTAAATCAATCACATAAATCGATAGACAAATTATTTTATTTTTAGGCAATGCTGCATCTCATTCTAAGGCCATGTAACGTTAATGAATTTATTTTTTCAGCATATACAACCTTTGGATAAAGACAAATTCAAAATTTTAGCGACTTTTTTGGGTCTTGAAATTTCGCACCCGCAACCTGGTTAATAGTTTAACGAAACACAGACTGTATTGGAATAGTGGGCGTGGTACCTCCCATACAAAGTAAATATTTATCATCGAATATTTTGGTAACGGTAATAGGTAGTGCCATGATATTTTGCAACAGGAACCTCTATATTAACATGCATAGTTTAGAGAAAGATAGACTGGATTGAAATAGTGGGCGTGGTACCTCCCATAAAAAGTGAAAAATTATTATCGTGTATCTAGAGAATTACAATAGTTAGTACCTTGGAGTTTCACACCAGTAACCCTCATATTAACGTACATAGTCAAGATAAACACAGACTGAATTGGAATAGTGGGCGTGGCACTTCCCATACAAAGTGAAAAATTATTATCGCGTTCCTGGCGAACTACAATAAACAGAACCTTGAATCTTACCTTCCATATAAAGTGAAAAATTATTATACTGTATCTAGAGAACTGCCATAGGTAGCGCCTTGGAATTTCGCACAAGTAACCATCATATTAAAGTTAAGCTAAACACAAACTGAATTGGAGTAGTAGGCGTGGTACCTCCCATACAAAGTGGAAAATTATTATCCTGTTCCTGGCGAACTACTATAGATAGCGCCTTAAAACTACTAAATTACAGAATTAATTGAGAAACTAGGCGTGGTACCTCCCATATAAAGTGAAAAATTATTATCGTGTACATAGAGTACTATAAAAGATATGATCTTAAAAGTAGGTACAAGTAACCCGCATACCCATATACTCTATAAAAACATAGACTGGATTGGGACAGTGGTCACGGTACCCCCTATACAAAGTACAAAATTATTATCCTGTATCTAGAGAACTGCAATAGGTAGCGTCTGGGAATTTTGCATCAGTAATCCCTATACGAAGATACATTGTTTAGAGAAAGATAGACTTAATTGGAATTGTGGGTGTGGGTGTGGGTGTGGGTGTGGGTGTGGGTGTGGTACCTCCTATACATAGTGAAAAATTATTATCATGTACTTAGAAAACTGCAGATAGAGCCTTGAGGCTAGGCACGAGTAGCCCTTACGCTAATGTCTGCCAATATAAATTGGATTGGGGCAGTCGGTGTGGTACCTCCTATACAAAGGGAAACATTATCATGGACCTGGATAACTACAATAGATAGAGCCTTGAAACTTTGCACAAGTAACCCTCAGAGTAATGTGAATAGTGTAGCAAAACACTGACTGAATTGGGACAATGGACGTGGTACCTCCCATATTAAGTGAAAAATTATTATCGTGTACCTAGGGAAATACAATAGCTAGAGTCTTGAAACTTTGCGCAAGTAACTCTCATACTAATGTGCATAGTCTAGCACAACACAGACAGAATTAGGATAGTGGTACCTCCCATAAAAAGTTAAAAATTATTATCGTGTTAATATGTATAGTCAAGCAAAAAACAGATTGGTTGAGAACATTAGGCGTCGTACCTTGTATATAAACTAAAACATTTTTGATGAGAGAATAGCGTGCGTTTTCGGTTTAAAGGTTGGTGTTTATTGTATTTTTTGTGGATGGGTGTAGCGAAGCGCACCGGGGATAGCTAGAAAATATATATAATAAAACTATAATAGGAATTTTTGTCTATCTCTCTATATCTCTTCGATACCTTAATACCAAACTAAACTAGACATAAATTTTTTTTTTATATATGTATATGTCACTATAAAATTATTCTATATTTTATTTAAAAAGCAGTGAAAGTACGCCGATTTTTTTACCGATTTAAAGGTACTGCAAGGGATCTTTTATTTTTGGAAGCAGTATATTTTATACAATGTTGCGCAATAGGTGCTGTTTTTAAGTAATGAGTAACTCATTTCCAGGTCTGGTTATTTTAGAATTTTATTTATACCTTTATATAAAGTAAATACGTAAGAGTCTTAAAATTTGGTGTGGATTACTTTCAAAGTAAAATCGAACAAAATATAGCCTGTACGCACACAACGTGTGTGGGCACATACAATAAAATAATACAATAGTAAAAAAAAAGTTACGGCCTAACTTCGCTTAACAGCAATATTATTACTATATTATGCAATCCTGCACAGCGTTCACTACGTTATGGAACTAAACTAAAAGGACATTAAAGGTACTAGTGAAAAATTCATAAACTAATATAAAAATACTTTTTGTTTGAAGTAGCAAAATGCACTGATTCAATTGGACTCTTAATATTAAGGGCCAAATTCATAAAATATATTTTTGTTTTATGAAAGGTTTTTTAAACAAATTTTCATACAAAATTTATTCAATAAACCTTTTATAAACCAAAAATATTTTTTATGATTATGGCGCTTACAATTTTAGAAAAATTCTACTACTGTTCCAAGAGTATAATCAATATTCTATAAAAAGGTTTTATAAAATAAAGTTGCTTTATTCTATGGTTGCCCTAATGGGTTGCCACCACAATGGTAAAAGTTACAGTTAAACAAAAGTAAATTTAAACACTGACAGCCTTTTCCATACATACAAATAGAGAATGTATTTTGTGGTAAAAAAAACAGGTATTACAGGTGGACGTCACTTCCGATAAACGAGCTCATAAAAAATAACATATTTAATGTCTTTTTGATGACATGTCAAGCAAAAACTTTTCTTTTTTTTTCAATGAATTTTTTCTGAATAAAAAACAACCAAGTGGCAGCAAAATGAAAAAAAAAAAACATGTTTTCATCCTTAAAATTCAGGAAAACGTAATGGTTTAAAACCCAATAACAAAAAAGTGAGTAAAGATAAAGGTGAATTGATAAGGGTAATATTTTTTTCTTATACCATATAGTTTGTTTTTCCATAAACTTTAATAAAAGCATGTCAAAGAAATTAAAAGAATGTACGTATTAAAAAAAAATCTTATTATTATATATCTGAAAGTTAGGTTATTGATTTGTAAAATAGGACAATACAAATTTAAACTGAAAAAAGGTTAAAATGTGATAATGAAAATGACAAATGTTTGAATTAGGTATTTAAAAGTTAAAAATTAAAAATTAAAAAAATATTTGAATTAAGCTTCAAAGATAATATAAATACAATATGCAATTCTTATCATTTAATTTTAGTTTTGATGTAATTGTGGCAAAACAAACCAATCGAAATTAAAAACTATTTTAAAATCAAAAATGTGCGTTTTTATTTTTTAAGTTTAAACTAACAAATAAAAAATTTATCTTTAAATTTCACTCTTAAACAGAAAAAAAAACCTATTTAACCCTTATGTCAACAACAGAAAAATTATACGTACGTCAACAGCAGCATACCCGGGTATACACGTGATTTTTGTATGGCAATCTTTTGTTATTAAATATGTTTTTAATTTTTTCTATGTATGATCATTTAGAATAACGTCTGAAAATGCCGAAAATTATATAGGTAAATATGAAACTAGTTGGTCTGTTGTCCACCACAAACTCCCTGGTACCTTGGACGAAGTATACAAGAGCTATCCATTTTGGAAACATTCAGATTAATAATTTCTGATAAAATGTGCAACATAATTATTCAGAAAATAAATAGATAAGCAACCCAATGAATTTATGCATATTTGATCCATCTTTTGACAACGGAAACACATACCAGAAACGTAAATAAACAAAGCGGCAGCAATAACGGAAATATTTTTGATGCTAAAAACAAACAAAGTAGCAATTATACAGAAGGAGCCAACGTAACTATTGATGAATAATTGTATTCTTTCCGTGGTGGTACTGTTATCACTCAATTCATACCATCAAAACTCGATAAATACGGAACAAAAGTGTTGTAGGTATGTGTCTTTATTTCGTCTTATCCGATGAAGGGAAAAATCTACAAGACAATGGCAGCATTTAGTAAACACGAAAATATTGTAGGTGGAAAAGTGTTGAAGGACTTTTAAGTCAACCTTTTCCATGGAAGTGGAAGAAACATTGTGTCCGACAACTTTTTACCAACTACAATTTGAACAGCAATTTATCTATGTTGGGTACAGAATATAAAGGAATAGCATTTATATCAACGAAATTTGCTATTCAAAAAGGACGTGTAGTGGAATGCAACTTATTTGATTCAGTTGTGGGCCTTTCACCATAACAAAAGCGAAATAGAAGGTGTAAGGAAGAAACGAGTAATGATATTAGACTATAACAAAGGTAAGGGTGGCATTGATAACATGGACAATTGTTTTGTAGAATATTTAACCAAAGGGCGAACAAATATGGGTCCCTTGAACTTCTTTTATAATATTCTGGATGTAGGTGCCTTTGCTGTGCACAACTAACGCAACCTGAATCAAAACTAACCGCATAACTAGAACATTTTTTAATTTTTCAATGTTGTAAATACGCTTGTATGTACATACATATGTTCATACCCGTATGTATGAATGATCTATTTTTTAATCATACATTTATTTTCGTCTATTTTTAAAACTTCTACTTAAAAATAAAAGGTTCAATTTTATGCAATCAATATGCATGCCGAATTAACTCATTTTCATGTACTTTCCTAAACATACGCGGGTATGCAGACGTCGACGTAAGGGGTAGGATTCGAAAACTGGACATACCTGGAGTTATCCAATTCCACTCAAACATGAGAATATTATATAAAACACTTTTGTTAAGGATATCATGAAATTTCAGATCAATCTGATAAGCTACTTTTTCAGATATAGTGGATTTAAAACGCAAAACATACCCAGGTATGTTGCTGTTGACATAAAGGTTAAAATTTTTATATATAAATAAATACTAACTATTTAAGGGTCAGAGATACACAAAAAAATGTTTTAACATAACCATTACAAATTTATTTATAATTATAATTATTTTTCTCAAAGAAAAAAACATTTTTTTGATGCGATCCTTATTCAAAAAAATAAATAACACATTTTGAAATTAATACTTTTTCTGAATTATAAAACATATTGATTACTTAGGTTTGAGGAATCCTGAAAAACGCTTCATACTTTGACAAAAGGTAGTTATCTCCTAAAAAACCTATTAACAATTTCATTATTAATAAATTATATAAACAAAAATATAGGGTAATTTCATGTTAAATTAAAAAAAAAAATGTTTTCAAATTTACCAATCCCGATTTTATTGAAATTTTTTTTTTAATTCATCATTCATTTATATATACATCTTATTTTTAAATTTATATCTTATTTTTAAATATAAAATTACAATTTTCGAGATTTTATCTATAGATATTCATATTCGTTGACTTCTTGAATCCAAATAAAATTTAAAAAAAAAATATATCTCCTACAGTTTTTTTTGCTATTCAGTTATCAAAATAGAAAAATTTCGCCTCTTTTCATATGAGCTCGAGGATTAAATTTCTTATAATTCCAGTTCTATAAGCCCTGGAAAGTAAACCTTATTGTTGAGTAATAGCTAATTTTAAAGGGGATTTCATATGCTCTAATTTCTTATCAATCATGAAAAAATAAATTTAAAAAAATTTCTTATATTAAAAAAAGTTTTATTTAAATTTTTGAGATATTTGTTTTATTTAATTTTTTTTTATTTACAAATGTTTTTTAATGTGGCTTAGTGAGTACACCATAAATATTTGCGAGTGAGACCATGGTGGGATCAGTAGTTATCTTAAAAAATTAATTTGGATTTATTACAAACTGAAAAAAATTTTAATTTGTTTATAAACTGGGTAATAAAGGTAAGAAGTATTCGGTAATACGGAAAAATAATTAGTTTTTTTAGGCCTTATATAAGTGAAATTAGATTATATTTAATCCTGGAGCGCATATGAATTAAACTTAAAACTATAAGAATTTTTTTAAAATTATATTTGGATTCAGAGACAACAATACAAAAAAAGTTTTAATAAAATCTGAAGTAGTTATTTTGAGTGTCTTCTTGATTTAACATGGAATTACCGTATATGTACATTTACAATTTACTTGAGATCTAAGTTCCACCTAGCTACTCCCTCATGAAAACAATTACATAATTACAATTATAGCCAAGGTTGGATTTTCGGGTTAAATGCATGTTTTCTCAGAGAAGCCTATGTCAAATTTAGAAAAATTAATAGCAGAGAAAAAAATTAAAAGCAGAGAGACTTTGGTTACCTATATTGTACTAACAAATATAAATCTCCTTGCTATTTCTTATTTATTGTTAATAAAATACATTCACAAAATTTTGCAATGAAACTATTAAGACAACAAAATCTAAAATTATTGTTTTATATTGAAAACTAACAAAACGTTAATTAAAAGCCATAAAAGTATTTTTTCAATTTTTTTTTCTTCAATTTTTTATATCAGTTATAAAATTAATAGAAAACCACTAAAAATAACAGTCTACAGGTTTATAAATCTGACGGTAAAAGCTTTACATAAATACTTACAAAAACTAAAATTTTATCATAAACATTATCTATACATATAATAAAATAGTAACTCTTTTCCGTCTGTCTGTCTGTCTGTCTGTCTATTTGCTTTTCAATTGTGTTCGCATCACGTAAAAAGCACTGGATGGATTTTAACAAAATTTTGTGAGGAGGTGCTATAGCATCCTGATTCTAATATAGGATACCTTTTATAGGTATAAATATCTCCTTTCCAAGAGAAAGGTGGAAAAAAAGCAATTTCTTAACACTATGATATTTTCAACACACATTTATTTTTGAGATTTTCGGTTTAAAACTGGTATATTTTTAACTCGGTTATTTTTCAACACACCTATTTATTTTTTAAATTCGAATGTTTTATAAACTATTGCGCAACAGATGGCGCCAGTTGAATAAAATTTGTGTTTAATATTTACTTTGTGATAAAAATATTTTAAACTCCTCTTGCAGATGTTTACAATAATTTTTAGAATTTTTTATAAGTTTTAGAATTTTATCCAGGGATGGGTACCTTTATATAAAGTAAATACATAAACAATTACTGAAGCACTATAAAAATAATAGTCTTTCAATTGGTGTGGTTTCTATCAAAGCAAAATCGATCAAAATATTGTCAGGACGCCTACGACGTGGCGAACACAGCTAGTTTTTAATAAAACCATAAATATTCTGCGTGCGATGTCATAAAAGTTTTAACGGCCTAGTATAAGTATATTTTTCCTTTAAAAGGTAAACACATTCATGCTTATGCGCTATTCGCTGCTTCACATGTAACATCACTATACATTACACATTGAAATATATATGTAAATGTAGGTGTGTTATAGTACGATGTGTTATTGAAAATACGCCACATTAGCAACATGTCAAATTATCTAAAGTTGTGTTTACGTGAGCGAAAATTTTTATTGTCTGTAAATTTTGATATAGACGTAAACATACACAACATACTTATCTTAATATATGTATGTATATAACTCAGCATGTGTGGGTAGTTTTATCTGCTTTAGTTTGAGTCTATTTACAAACCAATGTACTCAAGCGTATGTATGGTTCAATAATAATATTTTGGTAAATGTATACCTAAGAATATCTTAACATTAATAATCTTGTGCTGAAGAGTGTATAAATAAATGCCTATAGGTAAATAAAATTTAGTTATAGTAAAGCAGAAAATGTTTCCTACAAAACTTTCTTCTTAATACTAATAAAATTATGGTTGCGGTTTAAAGTATAGTAAAAATTGTTTAGTTAAAAGCAACCGTGTTGGCTAATAACTATTTAGTGATGAAATTTGAAATAAAACATGTTTATCATGACTTAACACATACAATTTTTTAATCACAACTATATATTGATGTAGAGAACATAAGGTCTTTCTTGTAACCATATCACAACCATGATTTTTCTATGCGTGCAGCTTTTCAAAATTTTATTACTTTTAAATTCGAATTGATGATGAGTTCAACTTAATAATTGTAATCTTTCAAATAGGTTTGACTAATGGATCTGTATGACCCATATTTATGTGGAATATTCCTGGTTAAGGAATCATAGTTACTGGAAGGTTTCTGTGGGAAAGAATTCACAAGGCTTAAATTTGTATTAATTTTAAAACTAATTAATATTATTTTTATATAAATATACTGAGCTCTTTTAATCTGCACGAATTAAACATTTTTCAACTGTATTTTAAAATAAGTATAAATTTAATCATTACTCCACTGAGAAGGTGGTTATTTTTTAAAAAAATTTTACGTGTTTACTTACACTATGCTTCCCATTTCTACCTCAACATGTACTTATCTCTCTTGTGTACTCGTTATAGTGTATGTTTTTTTACTTTTATTATTAATGCACTAATTTTGTGCTCATCATTATCATCAACATCAAATTGTGTTGAATCTACAACAGTCAGCCATCTTAACAGCCATTTTAGTACATGACATTTACAATAACAACTTTTGACACATTCCCAAAGGATATATGGATGAATAATAAAAACATATAAAAAGGTAAAACTTTATGCTAAAGTTAAACTTGGTTAATATTTTACATTTAACTTATAAATAAGGCAAATGTGGTATAACTTTTATGAGGTGTAGAAATTGCAAAAAGAGAAAAACAAAGCATATCTAATTCTAAATTCAAAATGTAAGCAAGGATGCCACTAAAGGTTTAAAATATTTTATCATATAAATACATATATAAACAACTTTTAATTATTTTCCTAATGTCTCTTTAATTTAGCAAAAAAATGATTTAATAGGGTGGCATAAAAAATTATACTGAAATACTGACTAACGAATGGAATGAAAATAAAACTATGTGACGAGAATGTGTGACGAAATGATTTTAAATCCAGGGAACTACATATATTTAAATAAAAATAATTTGAAATCTCTATCCAAAGATGGGTGTAAAATAGAGGTTCTTGGGGATTTCCTCAAGGGACGTTTGTGAGCCATTATATATTAGTTTTTATCTCATTATATAAAATTCATGGGTCGCTGTGTTTGTTTGCACTATTTTCTAAAAGCGTCCAAACAGTTTCAATGAAATTTAGTACCGATTGGTAGTGCTATGGTCTTGATCTAGTTTTATTTCTTCAAGATTACAACAGACGTTTATTCGTAAATCATACTTCATCTGTTATTACGGATGATATCTATATTAGGGAATGGAAAACCCTTGATATTTTTGGTATGAAAATCCAGTGTGATGTTCGATGAACTGAACACACTTTCAAGCCTCTAGAGAAGCTTTCAAATGCCTGAGTTTTTGGAAACGGTGTAGAGGATACTTTACTCCATCCAATCTTCTTACTGTTCATAGCAAATATATCCGGCCTAAAATGGAATACAACTCTCCGACGCACAGTAAACTGTCTAGTGAAAAAAAAAAATAAAAAAAAACTTTCGAATTTATCAATAAAATACATATGGGATGAAAGCTGAGACTTCCACGATTCCAGAGGTGGTTTGGTTTATCATGTGCGTTATACCTATAAAAAGTTACACGACTTTAGTGTCGAATTTTTTTGATAATTTTTTCATAATTTTTAAGTAACAAAAATGGGTTTGGAAAAATAAATCTCAAAAATTCATTTTTCAATAAAAATGCATGCAAATTTATTTGTTTTATTCAGATATGTAGCGGAAAGAATGAAAAAATCCTAAAATTCAAATATTTATAACAACACTGTAAAAAAAATTGTGAAGTTTTTAGTCAAAATATATACTTTTTAAAAACAAAAATCAGCTCCGATGGACCCGAAAAATAGGCAAATCAAAAAAATACTTTTTTGAATCAATAATCTTATTTTCTGTTATATATACTAAAATATGTATACAAATATTTAGGTGTTTTCTATGCCAACTTTTGAAATACAATGATTTTAAAAATCATCCATATTTGTAATTTTTATTATCAGTTGATATTTTTAATATTTGAACTAATACAAGGTGAGTGTACGGGCGAATGCTTTAGAATAACTTCACAAAACAATTAAGAAAGAACAGACTTGAGCACACTCGAAAAAATAGCAGAGAAAATTGTAATCAAGGTTTAATGAATAAACTCCTAATTTCTTCTGATCCATTAATTTTATCTAATAGAAATACAATAAACACAAGCAGCACCTTCAACAATATCAAAAAATTAGTAATTACATAATAGTAGATCAATCTATTAACACTGATTCAGACTCAGAAACTTATTAGTGATTAAAATATTGTTTACAATTGTTATGTTATTTGAATTTATTTGTACCTTTATTATTAATCTTTATACAAATATTTTTTTTATCTTAAAAAATAATTTAATTTTAAAATATTTAGTGTTGTCAATTCAACCCTATTCATATAATGTTATTTGAAACCAATGGTTATGAGAATTTTCAAAACTTTAAAAAATAAAAATACTAAAATGTTTAAAATAATTTTATATTCAAAAAAGGTATACGGCAACCCTAAATAATTAGAGATTGGTTATATTTTATATCACGCTTTATCATTTTGTATGTGAAATGATAGATTAAAATTCAAAAAAATAATAATTACTGAAATGGGTGAATATTCGATATTTAATTGTCGACTGCATACAGAAGAGGGCAAAGAAGCCCACCGATGCAGGATTACTGTTATCATTTGAAGGTCATCTCTATGATGTTTGGCTAAAAGAAAAAATACCCCTCCTTCTTAGTTAAACGTAAATACGGTCCTTCATATTTTCAAGGGCTAGTGGATTTAGATGCGGTCCAAGTCTTTTTTCTAAATGTGTTGCTACATATTTCACTACTTCTGCTTTAATTAATGATACATTTAGATCTTTGTGAATGTTCGAGTTTTTGATGTACAAATGTAAAATCTTATTTTGGTGCCTTAGAATTGTTTCTAAGGATGATGAGGCAGTACCCTATAACTGAATGTTACATTGGCTTAAGAATCGAATTACAAAGTAAGAGCTTACAGTATAAGCTCAGTGTTGAGTTTCTTCCAATAAATCAATTTATTTACACTATTTCAATCCATTAGTGTAAAATTTGCTTCAATTAAGCTTTCTCTGGTTTTTTTTTTTTTTATTTCGGACCAGCACTCAGGGGATGACCCCTACTCATGCAAAGCATTGTGCCAGAACTAGGAAATTAGGTTATGGGAAGGAGGATAGAGGGAGTAATGTTTGTGGACATTCGATTTGAATTTTCCAACATTGTAGTTGGCAGGAAAGACCTCTGTAGGAAGATGATTCCACAAGCGAACTGTACGGCTAAAAAATGAATTTTCTCTGTAATGCATTGTGCGATTCACTGGCCAATCGACCACAAATGGATGAGCTCTTAATGAAAAGCGGACATCGGGAACTAGTTCCCTAATCTCGTCAGAGCACATTCCATTGTAGTAGCGATAAAACAGCGAAACACAACCCACATTGCGTCGATGTTCAAGAGAGTTAATAGAGTTGGATACCTTACTGTCACCTATGAGCTTGTTTGCCCTCTCCTGCACGCTCTGACGCTCTGGTTAAGCGTCTATCAAGATGTATTCCTCGTAGTGTTGAGGTATTATTTACGAATATGAGCATAAATTTCTACGCAGTGGGGATTTTATATAACTACATTTTCCTTCATTCATTTTTATTCTCTATTTTTTCTACCACAATTCCAATTGAAATATATGGTCTGTAAATATTGGCATGCTACTTGGAGGTTTCCATGAATGCTTAGGAAAGCAGTGTCAGTGGAATATCTAATGTATACAAGCATAAAATGGCTTACAATATACTACCTAGAGGAACTATGGATTTAATTAGCTGGGGCATATTTAAAAAATCTTCTGTTTTAAGTAAAAATTTACGCCCAGAAAAATAACTTTTTAACACCTTATAAAAATGGTTGGACAAATTTAATTTTAACTTATATACTAGGCCATCATGTCATAGCTTGTGACACGTCAATGAAAAGCTGAGAACTATCTTTTCTTTTATCAAGAGCCTTTTTTACTAAATTTACTACCCTGTGCTGTCCTCGGTAAAAATTGGCTTTAGTATAGTAGTTAATATTTTCTCAATTAGTGTCGACATATTTGATAAAAGACAGAGAAAAAACATGGTTATAGTATGGTTACAGGAACCATCTAAAGTGCTTTTTAAACAATATATGATTGCAATAAACAAACTATGATCGTTTTAACCATTATTATGGTCATGACAAACAAAAAATACATCATAGTTGAAAATTATATAGTTCAAACTACAATCAAAGTTTTGTTGGTATTCTAAAATAATATTAACCATAATATATTATTAGTAAAGAAATTATTATAAGTTGGCTCATATGTAACCAAAATGTGACTAAAATCAACAAATAATGTTTGGTTTTTTGCAGTTTTGTATTTCTTTTTTTTAATTAATAGAATCTAATTTTACAGGTTTAGTTTTAAAAAATAATATATGAATTAAGTCGTTTCTGGGTCCACCCTTAGACCCCTCCTAAGTGCTTTTTCGGTTTTGTCCACCCTGTAGGTTCACTCTCAACAGAGGAGAAACGATTATAGTTTCCCGACAAAGCATTTGCATACATCTCAACAACAACATCACATATCGGGTTCAACTAATCGTGGAGGTGATATCATACAATGCAGGTGTATAGCAAGTAAAAAATCGAATGGTCAGCGCACAAATAAAATGACGATCGAAGCAACGACTGAAAAGATTCAGCTCAACATTCCAATTAGAAAGACCGAATGTCATTATACTCGTACACATAAGACATTACGATATATGGTTTGGTAACTTTTCAAGAAACAACAAAAAATCATAATATGGAAAATTGAGGGCACTTTGTTAATATTTGTATGGGAATATTTCGTGCAAACTTCACACAAACCATCTGTAGACCATTCCCAACATACCCTGAAATTTTGGCTAAAATAGGTCGACCCGTTTCCGCAGTTAGTGGTGACATCAAAGTGTACACTTCTTTTTATATATATAGATTATGTGTTTTATTATAAGGTACGTTTATATAAACAATTAATGCATGTTTTTATATTTATATATCTTACTATAACTATTTA
The DNA here is from genome assembly GCA_949628195.1 of Phasia obesa. NCBI lineage: Eukaryota > Metazoa > Arthropoda > Insecta > Diptera > Tachinidae > Phasia > Phasia obesa. The sequence continues at coordinate 37,505,816 of OX451216.1, read as the reverse complement.
ACTTTATTCATAATAAAATTTTATATTTTACAATGTTAATGCTTTTCATCTAGACAATACATATATTGGTTCTAACATAACAATATTTTATAATGATTAATAATAATATTATGGTTTGACTACAATCATATAATTCAATCATATTATATAGCTTTTAGATTATGGTTACCTCAATAATGTTTTTTCCTTGCGTGTATATGACTTTACCTTATTGTGATCTTTTCCTCGCTTAGGTATCATAGTAATCAAAGAAGCCTTCCATTCTGAAGGAAAGTATTCAAAGCATAAAATAATTAAACTTTATCTTAATTGCTACGGGGGAAAGTTCCATAAGAATCTTTTTACTTGTTTTGTCAAGCCATTTTTAGAGTCAAATTTATAAATTAACCTTTACAATCAATTTTATGAACTTCGACTATTATGAGACCCTTTATAATTAATATGTACTTCGTAAATACCAAATAATTATCCAAATTGTGCCTTATATTGCTATTTCAAAAGCCCAAAAATTTTGAATTAAGCTGCTAATTTTGTAAGTGAATAAAAATTACACTTGCACAGAGGCGCTATTGTTTTCTTCATAAGTATAATAATTAATATATGAAGACTTGTGTAGTGGTTCCGTTCTAATATCATTAAATTTTTAATATTGAAAGAAATTTCATTCTATTACTTGTTTTTCACTCTATACTTTTGTCACTTGACTTCTTAGATGATTTCGTTTTCTTTTGTATATTTTAATATAAATATTCCTTTTTTTTCCATTAACCTTTTTAAACTCATTTTTACTTATACCACTCAAATTTACAAACATTTTGCAATGGTCATCCAAAATTGTATTATTGAAATAAAAAATTATTAAATATTTTTCTAACACATTTTTCGCTCTTACAAACTTTGAACAACAAAGCATTGAAAACCAAATAAAATAATAAAATCAATTTAATATTTACATTTCTTTAAGTTATAAATCATAAATGAAAATTATTATAACTCATTAGTTAGTTTAAAAGTTAGTTAAATCCCTTCAATTCATGGAATATGTAGTTATAGCATACATATGTATGTCATTTCATTTACTGTTTATTTCTTTATTTATTAATTCAATTTATATTCCATAAAATTAATTTATAAAATATAATTACTGTTTATATAATCAATTCTAAATAAATAAATATTTCCGTTTTTTTTTTTTTTTTTTTTTTTTGTTAAAAGACTGTCGCAAATCCTCACGACTCGGTTTTGCTGCAATAAAAATAAAACAAATGCGAATATAACAAATAATTAAAAATTTTCATTTACTATTCATTGATTTAAGGAGAAAAATTGCTGGTAATAATTCCTCAATATTTTATACAAAGAAAACAAAGGTTTCCGAAAAATGTTGTGATTACGGAAATAATCCAAAAAATCAACTAACAATTTAAATCTTTAATTCTGAAATTTTCTTTAATGACTTCTTGTCAACATAGTTACTTAAATGAGCTCTGAAATAACATTAATAATTTTTTGGGATTGTAATGATAAATTTTACTGTATTTGCTGTAGTCGATGAAATTCTAACTACAAAATACAATGAATTGTTGGAAAATCATTGCAGTATTTACACAGCAGAAATGTTTGCAATAAAATTGGCCATATAATATGCTCTAAAACATAGGGAAAAAATTTATCATTTGCACAGACAGCCAACCTACAATATCAGCAATTTCAAACGCAAATAACCCAGAAAATTTAGTATTAATTATACGTAATTATTTAATATAATCGCCTAACACAATTCGCTTAATGTGGGTCCCAGGTCATGCAGGCATTAAAGGTAATGAAGCAGCAGACAGAGTTACAAGGTATGCACAACGATCGCCATTATTATTAATATTTTTAAAATCACAAATATTATAACAATGATTTCATTAAAACACAACAATTGGTATACATACATATATCGCTTTAAAACAATTAACCAAAAAAAAAAAAATTATATATCCTTTAACATTGATCTACTTCCAGAAGAAGATCAATGTTATTCTCAAGGCTAAGGCTTGGCTATACCTTAACTACTCATCAATACTTTCTATCAAAAATTGTCAGCTATTTATTTAAGAAAGATTTTAAATTTTTGGTTGCACGATTTCTAGTTCATTACTTTGTTTAACATCAAGTAATAATGTTTACAAAATTTTTACTTAAAAAAATGGAAAATTGTTAATATTATCTAAATATATTAATTTATTGATATAAAATTTGTAACAGATAAATTTTAACTAGAGTTGAAGGCCTTGATGCTCATACTCGTATATTTATGTTATATAAATTTATTTACTGTTTTATATAATCATTTATTAATATAAAAAAAAATTTCACTTTATCTTAATGTTTCTTCAGGACATTTTTAATTAATGGTATTTTGTTCCCAACATCAGAAAACTTCAATATGCTGAATATCGCTTAAAGATTAAGCAATGTTACCAATCAATATAAATGTGTAACCGTATCGTTTTTAATGTTATTTAATTGGACTCAACTCATACAAGCTTAACATTTAAATATCATCCAAAGATTATTTTAACTTATTTGTTGGAATATGAATGACACGGTTGCAAGCAATAACATCCATAGCATGAGCAACAACTCTATTTACTCAAACTCACATAACTACATCTGAAGTTGATGGTGATAAAAATGTTGCAAAACAACCTACCAACCAACCATTCATTACATTTCACTGTATATTTTGTGTATAAATGTGTTTGCACATTATCCTGAATTTTCATACATATATGAGTACATACATTCTACTTTGCTTAATCTAATGAATACCCTGCGGTAACATTTAGAACTTATATGTATACACCAGCCGACATATTACATTTACGAAATTAATAATTTAAATTTACATTTATGTTTAAATTACACCAAAGCAACAAAAGAACTGAAATTGCATACAGTAGTGTATGTGGGTAGTAAAGGGAAAATGTTTAATTTTTGCGTTCACATTATCTTTAAATAACACAAATTGCAGTAGAAAGATATAATTATGAATGCAGCTATTTAGATATTTTATATTCTATTTATATAAGTTAATCAAATAGAAATTATCTTGATTTTTCTTCTGTAAGATCAGTCAGTTAAGGTGTGACAATGCTGAAATGTTTGGTTTAAAACAAAATCTGTTTATCTTCGTTTTTTATCATATATTATATACTGCAGGTATGATATGATCTAGATTAACGTCGGCACCTAGCCGCGTTGGGTCTAATTCGACGTTAGTCTTACCACTGAATGAAATAAAAGCGGTGACTAGCGCCCCATTGTCTAGTACATCACCCTTTACGACAATGTACCATAATGGCGCCCATGTAATAACACAGACCTGTTTTTCCAGATTCAGGTTCCAGGAACGCTGGCGTCTGGTGCCCCCATTTTCCCCAATTTCACATTGTCAAAGCTTTTGGAAATGCAGCAGTGACATTATTGTACCCGCGGGAGAATGCTGCAGGTATATCAATTGATTGGAGTAGTTCTCGTGGTTCCTCCCACACAAAGTGAAGAAATCGTCTATCTGGAGATCTGAAATAGGTAGAGTTTTGAAACTTTGTACAAGTAACCATCATACTAATATACATAGTCTAAGAAAAGTCTAGACTGGATGGGGACAGTCGGCGTGGTAGTTCCCATAAAAAGTGAATAATTATTATTGTATACCTAGAGAACTACAATATGTACAGTCTTGCAAATTTTCACAAGTAACCCTCTCACTAATGTGCATAATCTAGCGAAATATAGACTGGATAGTGGGAGTGGTACCTCCCATACAAAGTAAAATATTATTATCGTGTTAATAATCATAGTCTAGTAAACAATAGATTGAATGGGAACAGTGGGCGTCGCACACTGGGACGACTCAGTACTAGCCGCGGCCAAAATAAGAAGGAGTTGAGCTAGAAGCACCAAATTTGGCACACGCTACTATTTTAGGAAAATATAGTTTTTGGCAAAAAATCATCAACGTCGGATGACGGATAGGCACACCTCCCATATGAAAAAATATAACATCCTATGCTAACTCTGCAAAAAATCAACATATTTTAATAAAATTCGGCATACGTGATAAACTAAATTAAATATATCCAATGTTCCACCAAAAATGATTGTAATCGCTTTACTACAACGTCCATAAGACGCGGAAGAAAAATTTAAAAACATTTGAATAAAAAATATTTGCATTTATTTCATATAAATATTTTCATACAACTTATTCTTCATCACTTGTTTCTGCATTGCTATCGATTTTTTCAACATCTGCCTCTGGTAGAAGGTAATTTCGTATATCACTTTTGGAACTGAATTTCTTTGAGCGCTTATTACACGTTAGCAGTGGCTCTGAAGACAGCAATAAGTTTGCCATTAAATCGTAAACTAGCTTGTACTTGCAACCTAAATAACGAATGCGAATAAAAGACGACTACAAAATACTGCATTTACTTTCCGAAAAACTGTTTTAATACATACCACAGCTTCTTCTTCTACTTCAAAGTCCGTATCAAGCCATAAGCCGTTATTCCTTTCAAAAGCTGTCCTCATTCGATAACATTTCTCTCACAACCTCTTGAATTTTAAAAGCAGTAACTCTATTTTTTGTTCATTAATTATAATTTTTTCACCACATCTGTCTTTAATGAAACACGCAATATTGTGAAGTTGTTCGCCTCGTCGCAAATGTTTGGAAGCCAACCACTTATCGAAAATATGCCGAATTTTTACTTTGGATACCACTACAAAAAAACCCATAAAAAACGAAAGTGCAAGTCTCTTCACGTAATATTTTGGATTTAGAATATATGTACATACTTGTACCAAAATAATATAAAAAATATGAGAGAGCCTTTTTTTCCTTTTTTTAATAATTGCTTAAAACACTTTGCACTTCACTTTAACTTTTTTCATAATCGGATGCTTTGCTTCGTGATAACGGTGCATTATATAGATCACTTGTCAAAACAAATAAATTGGCATTGCCAGATCAGAAATATATTGAAAAATAAAATCCCATACTCTTTTTTCCCAAAACACCTGAAATTTATATGAAAAACATCCTCCCACGCTCATATGAAAAAATTCTTTATAATAATCTCATATGTACTATTGTTCAATATGCAGACTTTAACGGCCTCGTGAAGCTACAATGTTTAAAATATTTGCAAAATTCTTTCTGATTTTTCTTAAGTAAAGTTTTAACTTTGAACGTGCATATTTATTTTTCATTTTAGCATACTTCATATTTTGCATTTTTGGCCGCTGTCGTCCCAGTGTGCGTCGTACATTGCATATTAACTGAAACATTTTTGTCGTGATAATAGCGTGCGTTTTCGAATTAAAGCTTCGCTATACTTCTACTTCCAAGTGTTTATTATAATTTTTGTGGATTGGTGCAGCGAAGTGCACCGGGTATAGCTAGTTTATACTATATTTCCTCAAAGGGTTGTATGTGTTATTTGCACATGACCTCCCTTCCATTATTTCCCAAAACATTTCAATGAGTCAAGGTTTCAACAAGATGATACACTCAGTGAAATAACTATAGCACTTAGGACTTACTCGAAGTTATGGATTCCTAATGTTGCAACAATAACCCAATTGTTTTCAATAGGATAAAGATCTTCTAAATCTAGAACTTTCTATTATCCATGAGGAACTCACGAGTTTGTTGGCTGGTAGGCTTATAGGCTAAACCTTATAGCTAAATTTGCGGGAAACTTCGTAGTGTAGAAGCTCACAGCTCCTAGGCAACTACCTTTTTCCCGGCCAGTACTTATACTTTACCCATACATTTCTGGGTTTAAAGCGAATGTTAAACATAGTAGTTGCTTCTAAGTTCGTCAGACAATTTTCACTTTTTTTTTTCATTATAATTCCTTAATTTCTTTCCTTTTCCCTGAAACTGAAACATGCGAAAACGAAACATTTTATAATATAATAGAATATTGGAAGGTTTATATGACGTATACGGCTGTCCTATAGCTATTTGACAGAGTGTAGCTAGTGCAAGACTTTAATATTACCTCGCAGACACAAATTATTATTATTATTATTATTATTATTATTATTATTATTATTATTATGTTCTCACTATGAGCCTAATCTCTGTATTGCGGAATTTGTATATGCCGCATGTTGCTTTAAGATATTGATGTACAAAGTGGCGTTTATTATGGAATCCGTTAAAGATAATATAACAGATCTATCTGTTACCTTTACAGATAGGTATCAGGCAATCTGGTTCTTAGTCTCTCTTATTTTATTATCTGACCAGATATTTACTATGAACAATTCTAAACTGGACTCATTGCACCCAGTTGTGACACCAGTTTTACCTTAAAAGTATTTTCTTTATTTAAATTTTAGCTACGTTTAAGACCTTTGGCGATGACCTAAGACAATCACATTAAAAAATTAAAAAAAAACGGTTTATAGATACTTTCAAAAATGAGAGGTGGCTTAAAATATGCAATAACTTATAATCGGTAAAATTGCGTACATTCACTGCATTTTCTCTACTTTCTCTTGGAAATAAGATATTTTTGCGGAAAAAAGTATGCTATAGTTGAATCGGGATAATTACGTCCAAGAGAAAGTGGGGAACAAGCAGAGAAAGTATGCAATTTCCGGTTTAAAATTACTAAAATTTTCGGTTTAAAACTGGGATATTTTAAACACCGTTGCGCACCTTTTATTTTTGAAAGTGGGATATTAAAAAAAAAATGCGCAACCGATGGCGCCAATAGAATATAATTTATATTTGATTTGTATTTTTACTTTGTGGAATTACATTGTTATTAAAATATTTTAAAAACTTATTACAGAGGTTTACAATAATTTTTGGAATTTTCGAATTTCTTTTAAATTTAAAATAGCACCAAGCCTAAGTAAATATATAAACCATAACTAAAGCACTATAAAAGTAAAACTCTTACAATAGGTGTGGAATACTATACTTTAAAAGCAAAATCGAACAAAATAATGTCTGGACGCCCAAGACGCTCAGAGGGGAATTTTGCTAATCTGCCTGGCCATAAGGCTAAAAATTAATTTTGAGAAATATAAAAATTTAAGTATACAGCTCGACAGACAACAACATTTTTCTTCTAATAAGGACCTTTCAAGGCTATTGCTTGAGATTTGTCGCTTTGGGACACTGTTAAAATCAGAAAACTTAAGTAAATCGCACACGTTTATATTTACCTTATACGATTTTGAGAGGTTTTCAATATATTTTTTGTGGCTAAACGAATAAAGGATTTGTATTGATTTTTCTTTTTGTGAGAGGCTATATTAGCAGCTACCTATGTATGTCAATTTTTAGAAAAATTTTATTTTAAATTTTTATGATAAAAAATGTCTTTCGACATTAAAAATACGATTTTTTTTTTTTTTGTTAATTTTTATGTCAAAAAAGAAGTGTAAAGGTTTTTGAGAGTGAGTGCCATCGCAATCCTAAAAATGTTATATATCACTATAAAACTTACGATCTCTACTGTAGAAAAAGACGTTGCGCATTTTTGCACCATTTTTTTTTGCGATTTTTTTCCAAATTTCACCTTTTTTCTGTTTTTGGACATCTTGCTTAGGTAGATACTAAACGTGAGCATAAAACGTCTTGTTAGACTAACTTCATAATGTTCAATAATGAATTGGTCTCTTTTTTCTTGCACTTGATTTCATGTGTATACAAATATTGTTGTGCTCTTAAATAAAAACATACAATAGCATTTGCTCTTCTTCCAACCAATGCAATATTTGTTGTTGTTTGAAATTAAATTTCAGTAGTGAATATTTTGTTTCAATAGTGTCTCTTGATATGAAATACTGTTATATCAGACAACATGTATGTAAATGTATGATGTTAAAAGCAAGGGTTTGTACTTTGTATTTTAGTTATTTTATACTAATTTGCGCGTTGAGTGGTTGAAAATAGAAAACTGTAGTAGATTGAATTTTTTAACTTTTATTGATGAATAAAAAACTCTAATTTAATTTTTTCTCTCAAAAATCAGAGATTTTACTCTGAAGAAAATTTAAGTAAAATGAACTAGTGACCAATATGAAATGCTCAGCATATTTATTGCACTTGATAAAACTGTCCGGTCAAATCAGGTGCACTGATTTTTGCACTGTTTGCTCTCTTGTTCTCTGTATTTACTGTTTAGTATTATTCGACTACACATACAATTAATATTTGCGTTTCAAAAACATGCAATACTGTACACTTTTTAACATCTTGAGCTCACGTTTAGTAGATACTAGTAAGAAACCTTTTTGTCGGTCATAAAATGTTTTTGGTTTCTAAGATCTTTTAAATAAATTAATTGTTATTATTTTAATTAAATTTTATTGTTACTAATGTAAATTATTTATTAACTATTCTTATAATAAAAGTGTGATTTTTTGTCTGTCTGTTTATGTTTGCATCATGTAAAAACTACTGGATAAATTATAATAAAATGTTATGGAGAGGTACCGTAGTATAGTGGTTCAAATATAAGATATTTTTTGTTTTTGAGTAATTACCCAAAAGTACCTTTATATCAAATAATTACATAAACCATATCTGCAGCACTATAAAATTAAAAGTCTTACAGTAGATTACTTTCAAAGCAAAATAGGGACTCTGTCAAAGTAACAGGTACAGCTAGTATATAATATAGTTATGCATTTAAAAATAAATTACACTAAAATATAAATTAATTAAAAAATATACAAAAGTTAAATGCGTTAAAATTGTTTTGCTTGAAAATAATTTTCTGAACCACTGTGACCAAAATGTTTATATTTTTTTACGATAAATACATACAGATATGTATGTACATATGTATAACATTATATAAGTGTTCAAAAATTTATATAATTTATTATATATTTTTTTTAGTTATGTAAAAATAAACAATGCCCTTGAGTAAAATTCTATGTAAATATACATAAGTAACAATAATAACAAACACGTTAAAATACATCAGTATCACTACTTTCTTTTGTAGTTGTAATATGTTGTTATTTTTGCTGTTGCTGTTGCTCTTGCTCTTGATGTTGATGTTGATGTTTATTTTACAACAATTAAATGTCAAAAATAAATTTCAGTTATACGTACAACATGATTTTTTTGGCGTATTTACGAACATGCTCATCAAATATGTACATTAAATATGTATATACATATGAATGTATAGCTGCAAATATATGTACATACATACGCACTTTAACGAATTAACAATCAAAATTCAAACAGCACGTTTGCAGCAACTAAACAAATACGAAATAATGGCAAATACATATTGTTGTAGCAGACATCTGTTATTATTTTTAAATATTTACATGTCAACAACGAATGTCAAAGCCCTAGAAAGGCGATGTGGTTCTGTGTAACAATAAGTCTTCTATTGAGTTCTTTTTACAATAACAATAGATGACATTTTTTGGCAAAACAGTGAAATAGCACTGTAAGGCGCTCTACGTGACGTTACCAATGTGTTACAAACTGATTATAAAATCGCAAACTGTTGGGTATCCAACTCTTTTGACCCTCTTCAACATCGATGCAATGTGGGTTGTGTTTCGCAGTTCTATCGCTACTACAATGGTTTTTGCTCCAGATTAGGGAACTCATTTCCGATATCCGCACGTTTTTGCGTACAACACACTTTTCATTAAGAACTCATCCATTTGTGGTCGATTGGACTGTGAATCGCACTATTAATTTTCCCACTTACAATGTGGAGAAATTTAAATCAAATATCCATAAACACTACTCCCTCTATCCTTAATTCTGTCACAATGCATTGCATGAGTAGGGGTCTTCCCTCGAGTGCTGGACCGAAATAAAAAAAGTCCATTTTTGAAGGGACGAATCAATTGAAATAAAGTTTAAACATATTTAGATCTTTATTAATAATTTAGCTTTGTCTGTTATCCAAACTAATACTCTGACATTAGAAAAGGAGAATAATGGAGATTTATGTATGTAATACAATCACAAATTGTGGTTTTCGGCCATATTAATTTCAAAAACCGCCCAAACGATTTGAAGTTAAAGTTTTTGTGTAAAAATGTGCGAGACCAATAAATGGTGCTATTGTTCGGCTAAAACAAATGTTGAAAGCTACCACTCGATTTCAAAAATTGTTTCTTTTGTGCTTAGAACAATATATCAAGTTTATTTAACAATTATCTTTATTACGGCAACACATTTAGCAGCAAATTAAAAATCAGACAAAAGTGTTCTTAGATTCAAACAAAAAAGTTTTTGAAAATCGAAATAGATATAAAACAAAAACCATTTGTTTGGAAATATTTTAACAATAATTTTTTCTTTGTAAATTATCTATATGTATAAAAAAAAGTTGCATTGTGTTAGAAATTGATGTTATCTGGAATGCGTGAACCGATTTTGTTTCTGCAAGGTTTAAATGAAAGGTGACGTCAACACCAAGGTTTTTATGTACAAACGGTCTCTGCATTTGTATTGGTTCATGACTTATAGGCGGAATAGTTGACGTGGTACCGCCCATACAAAGTAAAAAATTATTATCGTGTTCCTGGCGAACTGCAATAGATAGCATTTGAAACTTTGCAAGAGTAGCCTTTGTGCTAAGGTGCATAGTTTGCCAAAATACAAAATGAATTGCGATAGTGGGCGTGGTACCTCCCATACAAAGTGAAAAGTTATTATTGTGTATATAGAGAACTATAATAGGTATGGTCTTCAAAGTGGGTACAAGTAAATCCCATACCCATGCGGATACTCTAGAAAAACATAGGCTGAATTGGGACAGTGAGCGTGGTACCGACCATACAAAGTAAAAAATTATTATCCTGTGTCTAGAGAACTGCAATAGGTAGCGTCTTTGAATTTCGCATCAGTAACCCCCATTTTAAGATACATTGTGTAGAGAAACACAGACTGAATTTGAATGGAGGGCGTGGTACCTCCTATACAAAGTTAAAAATTATTATCGCGTACCAAGAGAACTACATTAGGTATAGTCTTGCAACTTTGCACAAGTAACCCTCATACTAATGTGCATAGTCTAGCAAAATACAGACTGGATAAGAATACTGGGAGTGGCACATCCCATTAAAAGTAAAAAATTGTTATCGTGTTAATACGTATAGTCTAGCAAAAAACAGGTTGGATGGGAACATTTTTGACTTGAGAATAGCGTGCGTTTTCGCGGTAAAATTTGGCCCTACTTTTCTATCAAGTGTTTATTATGTTTTTTGTGGATGGGTGTAGCAAAGCGAACCGGAGATAGCTAGTAGGAGATATAATAATGATAGATATCTTATGAGTTGTAGACATTTTTTATTAGGTAAATATGTTGTATATGTTTGTCTTGACATCGTTTTTATTGTATATAAATATAATATAAGTATGTATAACAATGGTTATAAAAACAACTAGTTTTTAATAAAATACCTTAAGCCAAATAAAAATCTATTAAATAATTCTACCACACCTATTGTAAGTGGCAACACTTCTATGTTAAAAATTTTTAAGATAGAAAATTAATCAAATATACGAGTTATATACATCTTATTTTTATTGTATTTTTTCCAGTTTGCTGCCATTACAAAACCAAATCTTATACGTAATGTTCTAAAAGGAACTTTGCTTCAAAAAATAAATGTTACAATACAAAAACTTTACCACTTCTACTTAATTTGTTTAATATAAAACTCGTAAGTCTCAAACCAACACAAATTACTCTATTAATTAAGGTATACATGTTTGCTAATATAAATCTTAATGACTTTCTAAATATCTTTTGTTTCACAACAAACTGCTTCCTTTTCGTCTACTCCAAATTAGGATATGTCCTTTTTGATTAGCTTTCACATACATATATAATTGAGTTTATTTAATTTTGCTATATTTTTGCTAAATAATCAGCAAAGCGTACACAGAACACAGAAAACCACTTTGAATAATAAGAAATCCCGTTAAGAACCGCAGGAAAGAAAAGAAACGAACACATTCGTGTTTATGCACAATAAGAAACCAATTTAATCTTACTAAGTAAACACATGTATACCAACGCTAAAATTCATACACACTTAAATATGCTTAATCAACGCGTTCAATAACGTTGATTGAGCACGTACCGTATGTGGTGTACTGTCGCTTAAAATTGTTCTAGTCAAAATCGTATCTATACATGGATTTTAAATAAATATCAAATGCAATACAAACAACGGCAATGGCAGACAAAGGAAAAAAACAAAAACCATAAAGAATACCTTGCAGATTCATTAAGACATTTGTTACATCTTAGTAAACAAACCAAAAATTAAAGCAAAATTCGCAAAAAAAAAAAGCAATGGAAAACAAATAAAAAGAAAAATTATGAAGAGAAAAAAAAAGAAAGGATTTAACATGATGAATTAGATTCTTTTCGTAGGGTTTTCTAAATAAAATGAAAACATAACTTATTTTACTACATGTGAACAGTTACACTGTCGGTTTGAACATTTCTTTGTATGAACACAGAAAAAGTCTACAATTTCAATTACTTATAACGGTTTTATGAGTGGGGCTTTGCAGTAAAATTTGATGTGCAGGTGCAGTAAAATTTGATGTATTACTTAAATAAAAATATATATAAATAAACAAATATTAAATAAATAAATAGAATAACAACGCCTCAAGGATATGCACACAAAAGCACAAAATTTTTCCTGTCAGGTGTTTATATATAAAGTCAAATCAAATACTCAGGGTTGGAAAATTATGTTCCGTATAACTTTCCTACATAACTTTTAAATGCAAATTACGGCATTCGATATCGATCAAAATTTCAACAGAATTTAAATTGGAATTTCGTTCGATATCGAATGTCTTGATTTGGCCCCCGGCTTAATCGCTCACGGGCTAGTTAATGATACATAATTAATGCATAGGTGGTCTTTAGAATATCCAAATATTACCTACCTAATATACTAAAAGCTATAGGTCAGTTGTCATAAACAGCAAACTCTAACTATTACATATTACATTACAAACTCTAACCCATTACAGCGCTCGACGTCATATATACTTCTAATTTAAGTGCTCAAAAAACGACACTGGTAACCCTATAGTTTTCGCTGCAATGTCTGCTCTTGAATTATCTCTGGAGCCGTGAACGGCAAGCTTTTGAGTTTTCACTATCGCTGCTATAACAACAAATACTAATTTCTAGGGTATTCCGACAGTAACGTGATTTTCACGTATATGTCCTAATTTAACCAAGTAATTAAAACTATGTTTGATATATTTATTAAGTATAAAAAAAAAAACTAAAAATTCAAGGAGGTCCCCGAGAATTGATCTGTATTATATATATTTGTTCCAGCTAATTCAGCAAGAAGCATAGAATCAGGTTTGATTAATATTAATGGCTGATTAGGCCAATATATCCGATGCTGGAACTGGGGCTGCCAGCAACTTCTCCAGGCGGACAATGGACCAAACCACTAAATTGATGTATTACTATGGCCCATATAACAACAATTACTAAGAATTAAATGGTGTTCTAATAGTGATTTTATTTTAAAATATATGACCATACTTTTTGAATATATTATTACTTAGACAGCTGTAAAGCGACTTAAGTGCTTGGAATTGTTATATTGCTGAAATAAGTCATCAGAATTCGTGTTACTTATGTATTATATAATATTTGTTAACATTTTTATTCATAGACTGACTATATAACGAGAGAATACAGTACAACTGTAATTGCTCAATAAATCAATATAAATAAATGCTATACATTGTTTGTCCGATATCTAGAAGAATCAAAATACGACGAATCTTATACTTATTTTTCTGATTTTTTTTTAACTCATTTTTCTGGTTGTTCACATTTTTGAAGTGAATACTTCTTTAGGCTCGTTGAGCACTTTTTGGATGAAGAAAAAATATTGCACCCAACAACCGTAACCGTCGTCATCATTTTCACAACCGTAACGGCGTCACCTAACATTGGTTTTTATACATACGTCTGCTCGTTTTGGTTAAAGAAAAATTATTGAACTCGCATCATCACCATCGTTATCAAACATTAGTTTCCATATATAGGTCTGCACTTTTTGGTTGAAGAAAAATTATTGAACCCAACAACCGTAACCGTCCTCATCATTATCACAACCGTAACCGCGTCACCTAACATTGGTTTCTATACATAGGTCTGCACGTTTTGGTTGAAGAAAAATTATTGAACTTGCATCATCGTCACCTAACATTAGTTTCGATGCAAAGGTGTGCTCGTTTTTTTTTTTTAAGAAAAATTACTTTGCACATCATCATTACCATCGTCACCTAACTTTGGTTTCTATACATAGGTGTTTTTGTTTATACACGTTTAGTCATTGTCACCATATATGTATATATATATATATATATATATATATATATATATATATATATATTTTTTTTTTTTTTTTTTTTTTTTCACAAAAAGTTTGTAATAAGCAGACATTAAAAAAAAATTATATTGTAGATTTGTATTTTATAAAAAAAAAAATCATGGGAAAAATTAATAACAAATTACTTAGCTTTCACTTCTATTGGTAGTCCTAAATACTATCCTGGACTCTTTTTTTTAATACAATTCCATACATTTTTATTATTTTCTATTAATAATTTGCTTTCATGTACTGTTTTTTAACGGAATATAAATGCCGACACAATTAATCTAAAATGATTAAAATTTTGAATTTTTTATAAAATCGCTGCCAATTAATATAATTTATTATATATATGTATTTTACTTTTAATAACATTTGAGTTCAAAAGAAAATCTTAAATGTAATAAACAACAAAATTTCACTTCAATGTCATTCACAGCTACAATTAACATCTGACAAAGTTAAAAACTTATTTATGCTAAAGAATCTTCAATCAAACTTTACTAATCAAAGCTTCAAGTAAACTCAAATATTGATAAATCTTTGAATTTATTACCAGCAAATGCCTAAAGCATCTTTCTATGACAACTAAGAAAGTAATTATAAAAGCTTATGTTAACAAAAAAGATTTATAAATAAGTTATTAAAAGTTAAATTCCTTTCTCGTTTCTGGTGCCTTTTGCGCACAACATTTTGCATCGCATTTATTTTGTTTTTACTTTTTTTATGATTTGTTTTTTTTTTTTTTCTTCTTTCAAGCTGCTTTAACCAGGTTCATTGAATTTTTCATAGACCACTTGAGTGAAGTGGAGAAAAAAATTGTTGATTGAGCATAAAAGTGCACAATATCCGCCTGTGAAAAGGCATTGAAATCATAAAATTCAAACGCAAAACAACAATACATTGGAATATTTTTTGTTTCTTTTCTCTTCGTTTTTATATTTATTTTTATGAAAGGCTCAACAAAAAATCACGAAAATAAATATGAATCTGCAATAAACTAGAAAAAAAAACAATTAAAAATAAAATAAAACCAAATCGATAATATCATACAAACAATACCACTTGAAATTTTAAAAATGTATGTTGTATGTATTGAATGGAAAAAAACCAACATTACCCAGTAAAAAATATATGGATTAATCCATAATCGAGCAATAAAGCAGTAATGACTTGTTCATCCATTTGCGAGCTATCGAAATTTTTTTTGTTTTGTAGTTTATGCCTGGCTTAATACTCCAATGAGGGATGTATTAGTTCGTTTTTGGATTTTTTTTCTTTGACATAACTGTCAATTGTTGATGTTTTCGTTTTCTTTTTCTATTTAGTCAGTTTAATTTTAAAAAGTGAAAGACGTTTTATTAAAGAAAGCGAAAAGGTACGGGTATAGTAACAAATTGTTAAAAATATGTCAAAATTTAGTTTCTAAATTTGTATTTTATATGAATGTTTACTCCCTTTATGCTCTTTTAGGAGACAAAGACGATTACTCCCTTTGTGCTATTTTAGGAGACAAAAACGATTACTCTCTGTGTCGTCATTTTCATGATCAAAGGGAGTACTCCATAAGGAGCTTAAAAGGAGTACTCGTGTCTGCGGACATACTGTGTTAAAAATCCAATGAGGTCCGGAGTTTTATGGAGTAATCCATTACTCGCAAAGGGCGCTCCAAGATTACTCTTTGGATGATCCTATTTTTTACTGGGATATTTTCAATTGACATTAAAAAAAACTCTTTGTTTGTATATTTTTAATACCACTAAATATTTTACAAGCGTTTTAATGAAAATATAAAAATAATCAATCACAATCTTTCAAAAAGGACCAATCTCATTCAGAATTTGTTTAAATAATCTAGCAGCAAGAACATTAGGGGCATAACAGAATTTAGTCCTTTTTAACCCTTTGATATAAAAGAAAACAGTTTATGGGAATATAGAAACAATCATGATACAAAACTTTATGCATACAGTTATTAAAAGTGACAACTGGCCCTATTCCTGTTGGCGTTTTAATTTTAATAGTCGATTCTATGTCGTTGTCGTTTCGTTCCTAAATTCGTATTCTTGAAATATATTGAAACGATGAAGAAACGTTATCGAAAACAAAAAGAAAAATTAATAAAGTATGGTAGCACTGCAATTTTTTGTGTTATTATTTATGAGATTTTTGTAAATTTCTGAAAAGTTTGTCATTTCTTTGTAGGTTTTAACAAAATATGGCGAGTACTGAAAATTATTTTTCAAGTTCGTTCAAGTGATGATGATGACATAATCTATATAAATATACATCGGAAGATACTACAACAGAACGTTAACATTTTTGCCATTCCAGATTTTAAGTTCGAAACTCGATTAGTAGCGATCTAACTTATTCATTGTTGGCCTTTCAGGTTAATTTGTTTTTAAAATTTTAATAGGTTTGACATCGCTTCCTCCAGTGGGGACACTCGCACCTGTTTATAACAGCCGTCTCCTGTTGCTCTAGATTCAGAGCTTCCATTTTATCTTGAATTATTTTAATAAAAAAAACATTTCAATGGATATTTTCTTCTAATTTAGTTTTACTTTATGACAACCTTCTCCATCAAGAACTCAAGGCCCAAAAGGTTTTAATTTCTCGGTAGTTTCGCTCTAAAAATCACAACATTTTAGGGTTTTATGCCCTTTCGAAAACCCGCGGTTTTTCTTGTAGTCGTTTGAATTTCGTTGCCTACAATTATAACGACAGATAACGAATATTTTATTGTCGTTTCCTTCTTCGTTTCAAAATAGAGAATTTACGACGAGTGTCGTTAACGCCAACGGTAATGGCAAATTGTCGTTTTTATTTCGTTTTCAAACCACTACTCTAACGGGAATAGGGCCGAATATTTTCAAAGAAATAAAGATTTAAAACTACAGTTTTGTTAGTAAGTATTTGGCAAAAAAAAATCAAAAACAAAATATCCTACGGAATCAAGGCATATTAACAAGGTAGACTCATTAGTACAACAACTATAACCACTGGCATTTTGTTTGTGTAAAAAAACGCTTTGTGCCATAAACAAAATATTAACCTCTTCAGGCACATTCAGCTTTTTTTAAATTAAATTATTTTAAGAGGAATTAGCAAAAAATTTCATCATAGGATTGCATTCAATTTTTGCAATATATCAACTTCCAATTCTTGCATTCTTTTTAACTATGATAAAGAAAAAAAGATGTCTCTTCTTGAGTTCAAAGCCTCATTGGCCAACTGAGAAATACAGATATGTATAAGTAAAAAAACGAGGTATACCCTGTACAATTTCTGAACCATCTGAACCATCAGTTCATTATTTTAAAAATTAAAGTTTGTCCCCATACAACATACATGTTTTTTTCGTGTATTAAGAACAAAGGGCCCCAACCAAAAAAAGTGGTTAAAACTAAAATGCATTGGTTTGCTAAGTATTTAGCAAAGTGACACAAACCTAACTTGTTGAAAGATGCTATGCTATTGATTTAAAATTTTACATGTTTAGTTTACTTTCTGAGCTTCTCGTTGAGATTGTGTATGTGCTCACAGACCCTTAGGGGTTTGCGTGGGGGCTCTTGATTAAAAAATTTTTAAAAATTGCTTCTCACTATAGCTCCGACCAACAAAAAGTAATAAAAAAAATTTTTTAAATTAAAGGGTATTCCCAGAGGTGACGAAATTTGACCTTTATGGGCCTATCTTTTGAACCGTTAAAGACAAAACCTTGAAAGTTTGTCATAATGTCGACTACTATGACCGTTATAATATAATGTATAAATAATCAGAATTATAAATTAAAGGGTGCTCAAATAGTTCATTTTATTTGATGTATATGTCCATACTTTTGAACAGTTGTACACCGACCGTTGAAATTTACAAAGAACCTGTATTGCTAAGTCCGCTATAACAAAAAGTATAAAACCTCAATTTGGAAATAAGAGGGTGTCCCAATAGTTAATGTAACTTTATGTATGTGAGAAACTTGTGAACCGTTATAGGCAGATAGCTGAAATGTACAAGCATTATGTATTGCTAAGATCGCCATAACAAGTATATAATTAGAATTTAGAAATTAAAGGTTGTCCCCATAATTGATTATATTACGTTATAGACAAACACTTGAAATTTAGGCAGAATTTCCACTACTTTGTCTGGTATACTAACAAGTATAAATATTTAGAATTATGAATTAAAGGTTGTCCCAACATTTCTGTAATTTGTTGTATATGGCCAAAATTTTGAACCGTTATAGACAGACAGTTGAAATTAACAACAAATCTTTGTGCCCAAGTCCTCTATAACAACAGGTCTTCAATTTAAAATTGTAAATTAAAGGTTGATGTTATTTGATGTATGTTGCTCCATCTTTGAAACCATAATACACAGACATTTGATATTTATACAGAATGTATATTACTATGTCCGCTCTGACTAATTAGCAAAAAGTATAAAGGTCAAAGTTAAAGGGTGTACCTAAAGTTAATGATATTTGATCTCTATAACCTTATCTTCTGAACGCTTATAGAGAAACATTTGAAATTTTAAAAAAGTGAATATTACTATGTCCACAATAAAAAGTACAAAAAACTCCTAGTTATAGATAGAGACTTGATATTTACACAGAGCGGTAATTATTATGTCCGTTAAAAGAATTACAAAATTGGAAATGAAACGGTGTTGCTATAGTTAAGGAAATTTGATGTATGCCTTATCTTTTGAGCCGTTTTAGATAGACAACTGAAATTTACATATAATGTGTATTACTAAGGTCCCTATACAGCTATACAAATTTAAAATTAAATGATGTCCCTATAAAAGACGTAAAAATAGCTTAATTTTTGAACAGTAATAGGGGGATGCTTGAATTTCACATAGTCGTTAATTCTTTTCCTGCTAATTTTGGCGCATTTTGTTTATCTTTTATTTGGTTTAAATACTAGTTCTTACAGATTACTTCTTGCATTTAGAACTAGTGTCCAACTATCTGTTTTGAGGTCGGGTTTTTTTGCAAGAATTATTTATATTTTAGTATAATGTATATTTTTTAGTTTTTTTTTTTATTTCGAATGCCTGATTAGAACAATAACTGAAATCACAAAATGATTTAGGCTGATTTAAATATTTTATTAAAAAAAATTGTCAAATTAATTTATGTTGATATAGTAAAATACTTTCTTTGAATGCAATTCTTGATTATTGTCGTTTGAGTACAAAAGTTGCTGCAATCAAATATAATTAATTTATACCTAAAAATCCTTACCGATAAAATGCAGAATTATAAATGAATAAAGTTGATGATTTTTAATTTCCATTGAAAGAAAAAAGCAGCACATATTACATTTTCATTATATCCTGATTTCTGTCATATTTAAATATAATGTCGTACGAGTATCATTTTTATTACCTTTTCCCCAACACACTTTATAGTTTCTGTATAAGCTTTAAGGATCATTACGTAGTTCTTGAAGTTGTCAAAACGGTTGCAATGCAATATTTTAAAAGAAAAAAAAAACTATGTAGAAAATATGTAAAAAGTAAGTGATTGCATTTCGATTACATTAAGTGTCGAGAAAAATCAGTTGAAATAATACACTTAAATTGAAACATACAAACGTAGAAAGTTTTATTATTTACATATGATGAGGCAAAAGTATTAAAGTGAAAATCATTTCGAATACTTATATTTGCGTAATTACGAGGTAAGTTCAAAAGGTGTGTTCATTTTTTCAATTTAGTTTCCACGTGAAAGTGGCAAACATTATCTAAACATTAAAGTAAGCGTTAGGCGTACCCCGCTATGCTAGTAGGTAATGTGCTAGTTTATCAGTTTGGGTGTTGTGGGTTCGATTCCCGCCAAAGACTCTGGGATTTTTCTGCAGACAAGCAAAGAGCTTTGCAGAGATAGTGTTGTCTTTAAACAAATTGTTTCCCTGTTTCTATTTCGCATCTGTTTTATTTCCATGTGCTCATTGATAATGGTTTTGACTTCCAACAACAGATATATTAATAAATTATCGTATAATTTGCTGTATTTTGTTCAATTCATGTATTTTAAAGTTTTTATCAAGATTTTTATTAAGAAAAAAAAAACTCAAGCAATCTGTTAATACTCCTAAGGCTCTTAAAATAAATATTAAAAATTAATTTACTTAATGTAGTAGAATGCAAATCCTCTACATATATTTTTCAATTTCTTATTCACCAAATTTGAGTACTCTTACTAATACAGTTCTGCAGATAAAAGATATAACTATTTGAACTCTGTTTTTAAACCGCTAATTTATATCCTAAAACATTGCAATTCAAAGCAATTCATGTAAGTTTTAAAGACTCCAGCTTTAAACGAAAATAATTACTTATTCAGGAAAATCCACCGATATTTAATACGAATCATATTTTACTCTAAATATCTATTCCATGAAAGAATTTTTTAAATAAGTTGTGCTGTTTACAAGTTACTAATTTGAAATGCAATATGACACAACACTATAAGTACATATCAGTATTACTAATAATACATAAGTCTACCTAATAGGATGATATTATACCCTATTCAGACATAACCTTAATTGCCTAATTAGAGAATATACGGAATTAAAGGCTTAATTGAACTCAATTTACCATACAAGAACTTTATTTTTTTTATTGAGCAATTAGTACATAATTGCGTCACAAATTGAATAAAATACGAAATGCGAACCTGATGTATGTTTACTTAAAAGTATGTTCAGTGAAAATATAGTGTTCACGGCATTAACAAAAACCACATACATATATGTATTTTGATGCTAAAAATTTAAATTTCATATTTTAAAAAGAACTAACTGAAATTAAAAAAAAAGAAATTACAAAGAAAATTGTACGTTTTTTCCTTTAAATGCTTCTAATTTTATCAAATCAAAGAGCAAACAATTTTGAAGCACAATTTTTATCAATTTTTTTCAAAGCAAAAAAAAATTCACGATTATAAAAAAACGATGTTTTTTCAACTGTCAATTACAAATTGAGTAATAAACTCTTCAGACATAATTGCGTATTAAGAGAATTTACGCAATTAAGGAAGAACTCAATCACTAAATTGATAAATTTTTTTTCTCGGGTTTTAGTTTGAGATGGCCAACACTAAAATTGAGCAATTAGTACATACCCAGCAAAAACTTCACTTACCAAGAAGCTATTTAATAATGAGAAATCGTTGTCGCAACTACTTACAATTCCACTGAAACAACTACTTATTTTTACTCGGGATGTCGCTAAAAGAAGCCAATACAAAAAAATAATCATGACCAAAAAAATAAGTACTTGAAATAGGTAAATTTACCTGATAAATATAAAAAAACATTTTTTGTAGGAGTAGATAAGACAGATAAGATAGATGGTTCGTGTGACAGCTAAGCAACGCAACATACTTACGGTACTGTAGCGCCCTCTTGGTATTATTTATTTGAGTGCATTAGTTCCAATTTCAATTATAATTATGGCAAAGGATGACGCTTGCATTATTGTTAAGAGAATAGAATGTTATCAGAAAACTTTATTTTATTTAATGTTGGCATGGCTGAGTATTGATCATCGTTTTTGTAATCAACGTGCTAACCACTTGAGCTACAACACCCTTTGGTATAACAATATCTACATATATGCTAAGAATATTTTTTCCATATTTATTTTAAAACTTAAAAAAACATAAGCGGATCAACTTGTTACCAATCAACTTGCTCAAGATCCAAATAATAAGATAAATAGAAATTTAAAAATAAATTTACCTATTAATTAACAAAAAAACTTAATAGAAGGGTAATTTATCCCCACGTTTATTTTATTACTCTAAATGAATAAAGCACAGTGTATTATATTGCGTATGAATATTCATACAGCTGATTTGCTCACGAGAGGCAGGTTAATGGTAATTTGAAAAAAAAATGCATTCAAATGTATTAAAAATAATTTTTTTAATAACACATTATTTGTAAAGAAAACAACGTTGTCTTGTAAATATAAGCATATTAAAAAATTAAAGATCTAAAAGTTTTACCTACTATATCGTAAAACATTTATTTTCGTTTTTAAACTAAATGTATTATCTTATACATGAAAATAATGAGTTATATAATTCATTATAAGGAAGTAGTTATTAAATAGCTTCTAGGTAATGCAGCGAGTAGGGAATAGAGCTACTAAGTAATGCATTTAAGAAGTTGTTCCGATTGAAGTTGTAAATAAAAATTATGCTGGGTATTAGCGTCATTAATTAATTATAATACAAAATGCAACCTTGCTGTATATCTACTAAAAATTATGTTCAGTGAGAGAAATTGAATTCACAACATGGTACAAAAATACTAGGACGTCGCATTACTACTACATCAAAAAGAGCTGGCTGAAGTAAACAAGTTACAAAACAAACTGTAGGTTATTGTCTTTTAGTGCCTTTACTTGTATTCAAGAAAATAGCAAAAAAAAATTTTAATCACAATTTTTATCCATTTTTTTCAAAACAAAAAATGTTAAAAACGATGGTTTTCCAGCTGCCAAATATTAATTGTCAAATTGTTCAATTGAGTAAGCTAATTGAACAGTAAATTAAATTGCTCAAGTAGGACTAAATTGTATAAGCTTAATTGAGCACATGTGAACACTCAATTAATAAAACAAATCTAAACATGGTACTACAGTTTTATACTTATTATACTTATTAATCTTACAATTAACAGAAATACTCGATTTATAGCACCTCTCAAAATATTTTAAGAGCCGATTGAAATATTTTACCTTTTTCAAATTTCGAATAAAATAAGCCATTTTTTAGGGATTAATCTTTTTCAAACCACAATCACACCAGCTTCATTTAATTGAACAAATGACTCATCTCTGAGAATTATATCTTTGAAAACTTTTTCTTAAAAATTTTGCAGATTGACCCAAAGAGAAACACGTACATTGGCGTACAATAAATGTCGTAACTTTAATGTCTGCCAAAATAATTCGTAGGTATTGCATGAATATTGCTTTGAACATCAGTGAATAGCATACAACATAAGATTCAAGTAGAGTCGATTTTTTTCTTTATTTTTTCACTGCTGCAGAAAAGCATAAATGCATCAAAAAGACATTGCTTTAATGGAAAAACGACTAGTGTTTTAAAGAAAAAAATATTATATTGCTTTCAGATTGTTTTTTTTTTTTTTTTTTTTTTTTTTTTGTTTCAAGCCATATACTCCCCTGCTGGGCAAGTGTGATTTTGAAGGTTTGGAATGTTTGTAAGTATGTGTAACTGCATAGTAAATACATTAAGCTGTTTGTATGTAAAGGGAAATAAAATACTATCAACAAGACGAGTTGACGTTATGCCAAAATTCAGACACATTCATATATTTGCTTACATACATACAAATATTTAAAGTGAGAGTGAATTGTGCGATTGTACACCACAATAACCACTGCATGGCAGCTGGTGGCAAAGTGAAAATCACTACAGAGTTTCCATTTTTTTTTTTAAGTTTTAATTTTTTACTTGCTTTTCCGCACCAACACCAAGGCAACCAACATTTGTATGGTGAGTATTCACAACTATACATACCTTTACAAATCTCAACATACACTCACTTACTATGCACTAATTGTGTGTGATTGCTCACAAGCAAAAATTTTGCATATCTCGTTTAGTTTCTCTCAATGTGCTTTGGTTTTTTGTTTTTTTTTCCTTCAAAAATATGCATGTATTTAAATCTAAAAATGTTAATTGCAGTCGAGTATTTATCTTAATTAAGCATTTCCTTTTTGCCAAAAAAAACGTTAAGCTTACATATACATGCATATAAGTTGAAATTCGCATTCATAAGGGTCATAATCTTATTTTGGAATAATCGTTTTTAGGGTTCCGTACCCAAAGGGTAAAAACGAAACCCTATTGTTTTCGCTACAATGTCTGTCCGTCTGTCCGTCTGTCCCTCTGTCAGCGCCTTTTATCTCTGGAACCGTAATAGGTACTCTTGAAATTTTCACAGAAGGTGTATAACTGTGGTCGCTATAGCAACAAATAAAAAAAATAAAACTTATATGGTGTTCCGATAGAGAGGTGTTATTCACGAATATGTGTTTATTTCTTGACTTTAGGAGACATACACTAAAAATTTACAAATAGTAATTGAAACTTAGTTCGCTTTATAAACAAGTCTAAAAAAAATAAACCTAAAAATTAAAGGGTGTTGCGATAGTGGTGTGATTTGCATGAATAAAGCCTAATTTTTTAACCATAATAGATAGACTCTTGAAATTTTAACAAATTGTGTATATAAAAACAGTAAAAATTAAAGGGTTTCCCGACAGTAACGTGATTTGCATGTATAACGCCTTATTTTTTGAGCCGTAATAGGTAGACTCTTATAACTTGCACAGAAGATGCGATGTGTTGCTACAGCTGCTATGACGATTACTAAAAATTAATAAAGGGTGTTCCGACAGTGACTCTTGATATATTCATAGAAAGAGAAATGCCATGTCCGCTAAAAAAAATAACAAATTTAAAGGGTGTTCCGACAGAGATATGACTTGAAATGTTTACAGCCGCTACAACATTTACTAGTGACTAAAGGGTGTTCCATCGGTGCCTGATATTTTTATAGAAAGTGTATTACTATGGCCGCTATGACAACAATTACGAAAATTTAAAGAGTGTTCCAATAGTGATGCAATATTGGTGAATATGACTTTAATTTTAATATTAAAGGTTGCCTCATAAGACATGAAAAATTAACAACTTGAATTTTTCAAGTTGTACTAAACATAGTACGGAACCCTACATGTGTGAGTCAAACTCGCAATCGACTGATTTTTTTTTTTTTTTTTTTTTTTTTTTTTCAATTATATATCATCAAAATGAAACTAAATATTCAGTGGCAATATATTAATATTAATATGTAAGACTTATTTTCAGCGAGTACTGAACTAAGTATATAGGACTTTTACCGAACATTCCACAACATTTCAAAATGTTCCACAATATTCTGAAATGTTGTATAATGCTCTATCGCCCTTCGGTTTTCATTTAGTTCTGAACTGGCAGAACCTCCCCCTTCTCTTTTTCACTTTTGGCCATGGTATAAAATATACATAAAATCAACTTAATTTAAGAAATACAAAAAGAAATACCTCTTTACAAGCAGTAATGTATAATTTTATTCACTCACTACACTTTACTGACAACAAACTGATATTTGAAACCTCGACGGAATTTGCTTTAAATATTCAACCAAAGGATAGTCTCATATACTTAACATGTCGTCGAGAGTGGTTTGTTAGTTAGATCTAGTATATTTCAGACTATTTTCTATCATTCTACCTTCAAAATATTCCGCGTTCTAGTGTTTTGTTAGTTAGGTCTAGTATGTTTCAGTCTATTTCCTACCTTCAAAATATTCCATGATATTTTCGAAAATTCTAGAAATATATAGGGCAAAACTTTCAAACCTTATATCACATATACTTATTGTACACTTCAGATATGGCGCAACTAGTAACCGAGTCCATTGACATTTGCTGACGACACAGCTTTTTTAAGCATTCACGAAATGGAGAATAAAGGAGAATGAATAAAAATATACTCGAATAAATAACCAAACGATAACAGCTTTCACACGTGAAATATCTCGGTATACATCTTGACCGGCGCCTTACTTGGAAACCGCACATAGAATCAAAGTTAACACAAATGAAGCTAAAAGCCGTCCAACGAAACTGGCTTATTGGCAGAAATTCATACATCAGCTCCTTGGTATATAAAAAACGAACATCCATAAAGATCTAAACGAAGCAGAATTAGCTACATTTGCCATAAGGTATTAAAATAAGCTTGGAACTCATCCGAATCCACAGGCACGTAACATACTAAATCAACCTGGATACATTCGACCAAGAAGGAGGTAAACTGCTTCTCTGCTTGACCTGCAAAAAACAGTAACCGTGAAGCATAAATTTTTTTTTGTCTAGCACTGGTTGGTCTTAACAAGTATATTTATTTTTTTAGACTTAAGATATGACTAATTATTGATAGTTCAAGTATATTGAAGATACAATAAATAAAAAATAGAGCAAAAATATCACGCAAAATCGCGATCCTTAAGTTAAAACTGGAATCTTGTTTATGGATGGGGGATAGAGTACCATTGTACCAAGAATTACGCCGTATGCGCTTTTTCCCCGTTATATGATGTTGTTCGGCCAATGTAAACTTGCCAAGTCTGTAATCAACAAATTGCTTCAAATTAGTACGTACAAATAAATCTAAGAAATAGGTAAAAATTGGCAACTCTGCAAATAAACTCTCATAATTTACTCGTATATTAAAAACTTTCATAACGTAGAGTTATACTCTCGATCAGAATTATTAGCCAATAGGAAGACAGTTTCGTGACGACATTAGGCTGGCTTACGCAGAAAATATTTTCAGGATGGCATGGACTTGTCTTCTTTTATCCTTGTATCGTACCATATATCACATTGTACACTTAATTTTAAATAATATATTGATTAACTTATTTGATTTATTTTTGTAGCTTTACAGTCAAGTTAGAAAGTAAAAGTTTATATTCCTAACCAAGGGCCTAGTTACCCAGCCGTAACTTTAACGGAATGTAACATATGAAATGTAATACATGCAGTTTTTTGAACATCTTTTCATTTGCTTATCAATGTCTCGTTAAAATTTAAGCTAATCTATTTTTAACAGATTGGCATATATTTTTACGTCTCTGTCGGAAACATTTACATTAATTAAACAACAACAATTTGTATGTGTTACATTCCGTTAAAGTTACGGTCGGCTAACTAGGGCTTAAGAATATAGCTTCGTTAAGTAATCCAAATTACTTGCATTCTTTTTAATTTGATTAAATTCAATGCTTTAATTTGGCCACAGTTAGCTGTTATTGTAGTTGCAGTAACCCCTCTTTATTGTAGCTTTTTTTTCAATTTTCAATTCATAACAACACAAGATCAATAAATCAGCATTATTTTTTTATAATACATACTGAGTAAGTCGAATTTTGTGCACTGCATAATATTGTCATGCAAAAGATGTAGCTGCAGACTTGCATTGAATGTCCTCCTTACCTTAAGGTGAGCATGCATTTGGTAAATGGCATTGCACTGAGTGATTTAAAAAATACAATAACAACGTTTTTGAAATAAGTAATGAGGATTATTAAATGTGTGCAGATCATGTGTTATGATTTGATGCCTGTCACTCGAACACAACGATAGGTTCCAGTTTAAATAAAAATTATACAAGGGACCTTCCTCGTGTGTTCGAAAGACATTTAATATATTAAGTTGATTTTTAATATTAATTAAATGAAAAAGAACGAAAAAAAACCACAGCAAAAAATAACTATCAATAAAAAGTAAAATACAAGGTTCTGTAGTTTAAAAATCATGGATATGTACATACTCTACAAAGAAATCGCTAGATGGATGAAAAGCTATACTGAAACTTAACGTTTTCGTCAACAGGCTTAGCTTAAAAAGGCCCAGATATATAAGAGAGAAAACAAAATAATTTACCACCTTTAAAGAAAACAATTAAGAAAGAAAACAATTAAGAATACAGAATTGGCATCAACAGATTACTACTTCATTCCATCAACCCGATACGCGCTGCCTAAGCAGCACTCTTTATTACTTAAAAGTATTTGGTATTTTATTTCCGAAAACAGCAGAAAAATATTGGAAATGCTAATGGTCCATTTAATTTATTAATATCCAATAAGTTTACCAAGCGGAGTATACGCAATGAAAAAACATTGTTGAGATAACCATAATCTGACTACAACATATTATGATAAAATTATATGGTTGTAGTTAAACCATATTATTATTAATCATTATAAGATGCAAAAATTATGGTTAAATTAAATGATTATAATATGATTAAAAACTATGAAATATCATATAGAAACATTTTTTATAATATTTTTTATATTAAATATAAAAAAATTTTTCAATTTAACAGAGAATATAACAAAATTAAGCCTGATTTCAAAATTTCATCTGCATAAAATTTTGTATGTAATAAACTACAGCAAAAATAAAATTTTCACATGAAAATTCGATTTTTTAAGAAAAATATAGGTGATAACGGATTTCTGTCCTTTTTTCGATTAGACGCTTATTTAAGAAACTACAGCAAAAATAAGATTTTCATATGAAAATTCGATTTTTTTTATGAAAAATATAGGTGATAAAGGATTTTCTTCACTTTTCGATTAAACGAGGTTGGGAAAGACTTTATTAATAATAATGATCCATAAAATTTTTGGAAAAATTCTGTTTCAACTAAAAAAGCTTTTACATGAAATGAATTTGAATCATGTACGTAGTTACCCATATGCAAACAATCATTTACAGAAAATATACATGGAAATTGTGTTCTAGAATTTTCACTTCCTTTTGTATGACATAAAATCCGCTAAACACTTTCTCATTGAGTTTTCGGTGCAATTCTTGAACAACGTCTGCCACAACTTGCCTGCCTACCTGCCTGCTGTATCTAGTTTGGCAACTGTGAATATTCGTAAGAGTGAGTGGGTTAAACGGCGATTGTATGCACGTTTCATTGTTAATAGGAAATTCACATTTCTGCTCATATTAAGCTGCGTCATTTTTAAGAATTCTTTATTTATTTCTCGTATTTATATCACATACAAACGTTCTCACACAAAGCATATATTTGCTTATGGCATTGCACGTCTTTTTGTGCCGTTTTCTTTAGAGGACTCATTTCAATACCTCAACATTATAAAATGCACAGAGTCGTCTGTCTGCCTTAACATTATGTACGAATGTATTTTCATGAAAGTGTTGTTGTATATGGTCATGGTTTTGTGGTATAAATATGAATGTTTCTTTATATATACGTAGGAGTATACATAAATATATGCTTATAACGTTTGAACGGTTGAGTTTTTGCTTATATTGCAGCTGACACAATTTATTTATAATATGTTTAATTTGATGGAGTTTCGTCTGTTATGGCCGTTGACTAAATAAGTAGTTGTTATTTGTATGTACATAAAATAAATTTAAATATACAGTGATGTTCCATAAAATAGAGCCAGTTTCATTTTCTACATTTTACTGTGCTTAATTCACTTGAAGAAACTTTGTGGTCTGACGAATCAAAACTAATTTTATTTAACTCTAACAAGCATCCATTGTGTACGAAGGCCACCAAACACCAAACGTCTTCCTCAATATATCATAAAGACTATTAAACACGGTGGCGGAAATATTATGGTGTGGGGGTGTTTTCATATATTGGAACTGAATCTACCGTACGAGTAGAAGAAAGAATGGATGCTATTTTTTACACAAATCTGCTTAACAGATATGTGATGGCTTACGCACAATAAGAAATGCCGCTTCGATTTATGTTTCAGCAAGACAATGACCCGAAACACACATCGAAGTGGGCAAAAGATTGGTTTGAAAAATATCTGGTATTTGTTTTAAGCAGGCCTGCTCCGTTGCTAGTCTTAAACTCATTAAGAACTTGTGGCGAATAGTTAAATCATCAATAGTTAAATCATTAAATCAGCTCATCAGGGAAAATATGACTAATAAAGATCACTTGTGGGCATTAGTTAAAGGAGCATGGCGTAATATTCCAATTGAGACATGACAAAAACTCGTTGACCCTATGCCAAAACGGTGCTTACCCGTTATCCAAAATAAACCCAAATTCCACTTAGTACTAAGGTAATAAAGATAACTAAAGTATATTATTCTATTGATCTTTTGGAATTTTGTGTTTTTTAGATAATTGAAGTGGATGGCTCTATTTTTTTTTTTTGCACACCTAAAATCTTGAATTTTGAATGTTTTTACGTATATTTTTTATTTTAAGTTTTTTATTAAAACCGGTCTATAGTAATTTATTTGGGCAGTTGTTCGGTCTCACAAAAATAAAAACCTTAAAATTTTTTATGAATATTTAGTATGTTTTTTTCTTTTTCGAAATTTTATGGAACACCACTGTATGTAAGTATTTGTAAGAATAAGTATATTTATCTGTTTTCTTTTAGCTAAGTACTTAACAAAAGTTATCCTTTGTAAAAATTACTTTATACTAAGGTTAAAAAGTAATAATTTATGAACTTCAGAATAAAACTAGGTCATCGTGTTAATTTGATCTACTTATTTTAATGAATGTTATCGATTTTAGTGCAGTTTCAATTAAATAATAACAGTCATTATCACAATTAAAAAACTTTGTAAATTTTGTATTTTATAGGACATTTACATTACACTGAAATCTAGTAGATTTGATTTGCAATCTTTCTCTAGCAAGTTATAATTGGTAAGGTTATATTACAATACCTTTATTTATAATTTGCACTCCTTTTTAACCGACTTCAAAAAAAGAAGGGGGTTGTCAATTCGGCTGTGTGTTGCTTTTTTTTGTTTTTTTTTTTTTTTTTTTTTTTGTATGTTTGTGCCTTCAGACCTCGGTCATTTCTGAACCGATTTTCAAAATTTTTGCACTATTACAAAGGTTATGGCTACAGATTGGTCCCATTTTAAAAGAAGTTCAAAAAGTTTAAAAATTAAAGAGTGTCCCCATACAACATACATGTTTTTTACGTGTATTATGAACTTTATAGGTCACCAATTTAAAATTAAAAAAAAGTGCGTATCACTGTAGCAATAACAAAAAGTAATTAAAAAATAAAATTAAAAATTAAAGGGTGACCCCATAGATGAGTTAATTTCACCTTTATTCTCCTATCTTTTGAACCGTTATAGACAAACTCTTGAAAGTTGCACAGAATGTTCGTTTGTCTCTTATAATAAGTAAAAATATTTAAAATTAAAAATTAAAGGGTGACCCATTAGTTGCTTTATTTTGATATATATATGGCCAAACTTTTGAACCGTTATAGACAGACAGTTGAAATTTACAAAAAACTTGTATTGCTAGGTCCGCTAAAATAACAAGTGTAAAATATGAATTTGGAAATTAAAGGGTGTCCCAATAGTTAATGTAAAAGTAATATATATGGCCAAACTTTTCAACTGTTATAGATACACAGTTGAAATTTACAAAGAACCTATAATGCTTAGTCCGCTATTACAACAAGTATGAATTTTGGATCTATAAATTAAAGGGTGTCCCCATTATTGATGTAATTTGACCATTATGTCCTCATCTTTGGACCCGTTATAGACAAACACTTGAAAAATAGACAGAATGTTCACTACTATGTCTGGTGTAACAACAAGTATAAATATTTAAAATTGGAAATTAAAGGGTGTCCCAATAGTTAATGTAATTTGATGTATATGGACACAAAGTTACAATTTAAAAAGAATCTGTATGACAAAGTCCTCCTTAAAAAGTATTTATATTAAAATTTGAATTTAAAGGGTGTCCCAATAGGTGACGTCATTTGATATATATGACCATATCTTTTAAACAGTTATTGATAAACACTTAACAATTAGACAGAATGTCCATTACTATATCTGTTATAATAAGTATAATTATTTAAAATTATAAATTACAGGGTGTCGCAATAGTTTATGTAATTTGATGTATATGACCAAACTTTTAAACCGTTACAGACAGAAGGTTAAAATTTACAACAAACCTGTATTGCTACGACCGCTATAACTAGTATAAAATTTGAATTCGGAAATTTCAGGGTGTCGCAATAGTTACCGTCTTAAAGAAGCATGATTTTAAGTTTGTCTGTTTTGAAGTCGGTTTTTTTTTTGCAAGAATTATATATTTTTATTTTGTTTGTCTTATTGATTTAGCTAACATTTTTTTCAAACTGTTTTTTTTTTAGTAATAATAATAACCTCGTCCGTTATGTGTTTGGTCTCCGAAAAATTTACAGTGTGTCGTTGTATTCACGCCATGTACCTAAACTGTTTTTAACTAAATTTTTGAAGTTTAGAAATATAATCTTCCTTTGGAAAATTATAACGTCCAGAGAACCGTCGTACCTTTTTGAAAGCTTCTAGTTTGCAAGATCCCGAAGAGGAAGATACATAATTCAGTTTCTTCATCGATATCATGCCTCTGAATATTAATTCTTTATACTTAGTACTACACGTCTTTGGAATCAACTTTCAAATAATTTATAAACCACACGCAAAGAAAAAACATGGTTGCGATTTTTGTTAATTTTTTGAGGTTTTTAACTTTACTCAACTTTACCATACCCAATGGAAACAGATATTTTTATGGATATACGAATATTATATAAAGAATATAAGTTCAACGTATATTCGAATCGAAAAATTAATTACTTTCGGTTTGATGTGTTAAGAAAACTACCCCCTTTCCGATTATGCCCAAAAATGTATACTGCTCTTCATCTCCATAAACCAAAGCTACATACTTAATTTCAATTTGATATTTCATACGGTATGACCTGTTGAACGTTAACAAAATTTTGGAATAAGTAAACTACCCTTTGCCCCATCCCGATTATTTAAATTAACTCTACACCACTATATACCAAACTAAATTTCGTTTAAATATATCGTACGGTATGACCTGAAGAGCGTTCAGAATATTTGGTGGTAAGGAAACTTTCCCCGTCCCGATTATCTACAAAGACTATACAGCTCTTTATCTCCATATACCAAAGGCACATACTAAATTTCATTTCGATATTCCAAACGGTATGACCTGTACAAAATCCACAATAATAGTGGCATGCACAACCAGCCATCACCCACAAACATCATCGCGAAAATAGACAAAATAGATTCAGGAGACCTTAAAACGTATAAATCCGTCGAAATCCCGACCTTGATTTTTTTCATGATTACTATACTTTACCTTATACTACCTATGGTCAAGTAAAAATTGTATTAGAAAAATTGTTATTTTTATAACTAAAATTAGGATTTAATCGAAGAGATAAGATATAAAAATAACCTTTAACTATAAGTTACTTACCTTAAAGTCAAGTTATTGAACTAAAAACTACTTATCTCTTCGATAAAATCCTAACTTTAGCTATTGGGAAGATATAATAGGCCTAACTACTACTAGATTTTAGAATTTAACTTTAGCAAATTATAATAATAGATCTAAGTTCTACTAGATTTAAGAAAATTTTGTCGAAATCTAGTGACTACGGAAATTTTGTTTTGCATTGGAAATCTGGAAAAAAAACTCTAAATCTGGCATGTACTAGATTTAAGTGAAATGCAGGATACAAAACGTGTATACATTAGGATACAAAACAAAGTACTAAACTTTGAAATTTGTTTATTATTTCAAGAATTTTTTAGAGTGAAAACAAAACTGTTACCAATTTTGCAACGGTTAAAGCTTTTTAATATTATTGTGATCTATATATACATTGGAACTCGAGGTGTTGCCAATTAAATATGCTATATTTTAGTATTTGTTTTTTATTCAAAACTATGGTTTTCTTTATTTAAGAATAGTCTGCTTTAATTCAGCTTAGATAATAGTCTCAAGCCTGGGCGAGAAGGCCTAATACGCTACACAAGAGTTGACTGAGAATTTTGAGCATAAAAGCGAAATGAACTCTAGGCTACTGATGAGACTCCATGACTTTTGATATCAACCGTTAACGATGGAAATCGCGAATAAATTCTTTGCGGTCTCAACCTTTGGTTAAAAAAAGGTAAAAAGTGGGTAGCCTCGCATCTGGAATTATTTTGGATTTAGAATTTTTTTTTAACAAATATCACATTTTCATTTCTCTTTATCATTAAAATTTTATCGAAAACTAGCTGACCCGGTCCGCGTTGCTGGCCCTAAGCAAACATTAGTGTTGTATTCAGCAATGCCAACTTAACTCTTTTCGCGCTATTTTTAGCTCTATTTGACTACCTCTAACGCGAAAATTTTCCCTTCACCACTTTTTCTGTGGCGCCACCTGTCGAAAATTAACCCCACCAACTTAGGAACCTCCGTAGGCTCATTCGCAACAATTTTGCTAAAGATCATACCATCATCAAATGCACAGCTTATGATTTAATTAATTTTGAGTAATTTTCAGTGGCGCCACCTGTCAGAAGTAAATCGAACCACCTTATATATATATATATATATATATATATATATATATATATATATATATATATATATATATATATATATATATATATATATATATATATATATATATATATATATATATATATATATATATATATATATATATATATAGATAGATAGATAGATAGATAGATAGATAGATAAATAGATAGATAGATAGATAATAGTTATTTTTCAAGCTTTATTTTCTACTTGGAAAACAAGCTATTTACTTCCTGAATATCTCTAATTGAGAAAATTTTAAAAACGATATTAGTTAGACTTTAAGACAATTTGATATACATTTCGTGTTTTATTTCTTTAACAGAATTCTTATTTAGAGGTAAGTTTATCACTCAAATACATTTCATATTACCTAAAATTCAGGTGTCATTATCCTGATGAGCTTATTTCAAAAACAAGCTACTTAATTTAGTTCTTTTTCCAAGCATTTAACAATTTGGCACTAAACTTCACAATTCTTTTTTTATAAATTCATCCTGTCGTTTTCTTTGCATAAATCTACTTAAATATCTTAAATATATAAGTGTCCACTATTTTGTGTATATGTTTTACGATTAAAGCTCATTTTACAGATTTTCCCTTTTCGTTTTTTTTTATTATCTTTTCCTTTGCCTCCTTTACAAACGAAAGCAATTAACCTAAAAAATTGGTCTTACTTACAAAACAACCATAAAAACATTGGCATTAAGGCAAGAAGACATGTATAAAATAGAACAAGTTTGTAAGATACTTGCACTGATACAAAAGTAGTGACACAAAAAATCGTTTTACTAACTGTTTGAGTAAGTGTCTGAGAGAGTGTCATTACTGGCTTGTTAAGATGGACGATTGACAATGTTTTATGGCAACAACATTTTGTTTTTATATTTTTGTTGAGCATGTTGTAAGTTAATAGCAACACCCACCCACAACTCACAATTGATTAAAAAGGCGTGTAGTTGTGTTGTTACAATTTTATTAATTTTTTCTCAAAATTTTTTTACGAGCATATGTGTTCCTTTGTTAAAACTTGATAAGGACTTAAAGCTTGAGTCTTCAAACACATAATGATAAATGAAAGTATATTACTGCAAGTTTAATATTAAAACTCGGACTTCAAGTGTTTTTCTGACCAGGATAGAAAAATGCAGAAAAATTGTAAATTTGAACATGGTTTACAAGTTGTAATAAAATTTCGAGCAAAACTTTTTTAAAGTGTTTAAAAGTGTCTTCTTGATGCCGAGACCAAAATAAAAATGAATATACATTTTTGTACAACAGTCCTATTAAATACACTCTATCAAATAACTACAGCATAATTGAATTATCCGAAGTTATGCGTTGCAAATATTGTAACGTTAAGGAACTCTCCAAACATTGTAGTAGACTTTTTGTAGTGGGTGATCCATTTCGAAGTTCCCTACTTTTTTAAAGGAAAAAGCACAGAAAATTCAAATTTAATGAAGCAATTTTATTATCATTTGAAAGAAGATTCTTTGGCATTTCTTTTTGAAGATTATATCTATCAAATGTTGGCCGTTGCTACGTCGCATTGAGTCCATTTTTCTATGACTCGTTCGAGCATTTCAAATGGTAACTGGCGAAAGTGATGGTTTCCTCCAAGGCCTGAATCGAAGCGGGTTTGTCCGCATAAACTTTAGACTTTACATATCCCCACAGGCAAAAGTCTAACGATGTGATATCACACGATCGACCGGCCCAAAACATGAAATTATATGCTCACCGAAATGTTCTCTCAATAAATCCATTGATTGATGTGGTGTGTGGGAAGTGACGCCGTCTTGCTGCTAACCAAATGTCGCCGAGATCACGAGCTTTAATTTCAGGCATCAAATAGTCGGTTATCACGGCACGATAACGGTGACCATTGATGGTTACGTTCACAACGGCATCAGTTTTAAAGAAATATGAACCGATGATTCCACCATCGTTATTTTTTCTGGATGAAGTGGATGCTCTTGGATATCTACAGGTTGCTCTTCGTCCCAAATTCGGCAATTTTGTTTGTTTACATACCCATTGAGCCAGAAATGAGCCTCATCGCTAAAAAAAAATGTGCCTCGAAAACATCGGATCTTCTTGGAACTTTTCAAGAGCCCATAGAGCGAAGCGATTCAGGCGTAGGTCTATCCATTATGAAATGCCAAACAATACTAAACAAAAATAACATGACAGCATGACACGACTCACACGTGATTGTCAAAAAAAAAGGCTATTGAAAAAAATACCTCGAAATGGATCACCCTTTATAGCAATAAAATTTGAAAATTTTAAATAAATAAAGCAAGAGACTCATACACGTGAGTTTATAAAACTACCAGATGTAATCTTTTTGATTATTTGATTTTACTGTTAATATACTTAACATTACAAGCACTTAAACCATTAAATTTTTATTTTTGTTCTTGTTATGTTTACTTTTATAGTGCTACTTCTTGCGGTTTAAAAATGCAGTCATTAACATTATAATCAAGACGGTTCCTGAAGACTCTTTAATTATTACTAATTGTTGTTATAGCGACCATAGCAACACAAGTTTTGTGACAATTTTAAGAGTCTACCTATTAAGGACATATACAATAAAATCTAATTAAACAAACTTTTAAATATGAATTTGTAATCTTCATTGCACTAACACCTAATTATTCTATAGTTAAGTTATTACTATAAATTTCCAATAAATGTATTAAATGCAAAATAATTTTGAATAAAAGGAATACGTGTTTACCGAAAATAATTAATTTACTATAATCGCAATAAAATATCCCCACGTGTATTTACCATAAATCATCATTAAACACAATGGCCAACAAAATAATTTTGCATTTTCCAGTTAACATAAAATACAGAAAAAATCAATAATAAAATATAATAATAAAAGAGAAAACAAAAACGTGGAAAATTAGGTCTTTAAATATTTATTTTTACATAAATAAATGCTAAAAACCAAAACAAGTATTTTAGAAATGACTGGCAATAAATGTATAGAACCCACATACAGACAAACTTACATATGTATATATGCATGTGTTTTGTATGTATGAATTCTTATACATACATATATTAACATTATTGTGCTGGTTAGTCCTTAGGCTAAGTATTATATCGTTGTATGATTCTAACTAAATTACAAATGAGTATGTAATTTTTGCGACAGTAATTTCAAGCTTTATAACTAGAATGTCCTTCAAAATGCAAAACAATAGAATAAACTTTACTTTACTTTATACACAATCCGCTATTTTTAGGTTTAGTATCCTTGGCATGACAACAAATTTATATGATTAAAACAAAAAACCATTAATTTTTTATTGCATTAAATTTGTAACAGAACAGAAACGGGCAAAACAGCATGTGTTTTATTTACAATAACAAAATAGTAAGGAAAAACCAACTGACAAACAAGTAATAATGACAAAAACTCGGCAGGATATTAAAATGGTGCTCGAAACAATGGCTACAAAAAAATCATAAGCAATGACCAATAAAGGATTAAAAAAAAATATTTCAACTACAAATACAAATTACACGAATAAAAATATTAGCTACGGCTGCATTCTATAGGATATTTTCTCATATAAAGAATTTAATTTGATTTTATAAAAAATATGCTTTGACCCAAAAGGTGAAATGTGTAGGACTTAATTGCTCAACCATATATTTCAAATTGTAATTAGTAAGTCTTGCATAAAAATTGCCGTATATTTTCTGAGGCTGTTGTCTAAATTGAACAAAATATGGCACGATTTATATATGAATGACTAATTGTCATTGCGGTACACCCTCAAAGCTTTGACACAGTGCTATCGGGGAAAATGGGGGCACCAGACGCCAGGGTTCCTGAAATCTTAATCTGGAAGAACCCCACTTGTAAGGTTAAGGTAGTTAAAGAAGAATAGTCGCTAACAGCATACGCCAGGAATGCGTGATCAAGAGGGTGCCTGACCTTTAGTTTGCGAACTCTGGATACCGGTCGACCTTCAGTTATAATCTAGACTTACCCACGCATAAGGAGCTCTATGTGTTCCGGTTGTCACTGGCCAATTGGGGCTATTGGATAAGATTGACAAAGAAACCTCGCAAGGTATGGACGGGTCAATCTGTGAAGTTACTCCTGGGCTTATGGACGTGAATTCGGATGAGCCGGACGCACCTGACCCTATTGGCTTAGATAAATCCTTTTCGGAAGCAGGCACCTCATAGTGCTGGAATGTGTTCTAAAACTTAACAGTTGTGCCTCGGTTAATGAAGTAACATTGACGTGGGTTAAGGGACACATAGGCACAGCTGGGAATGAAGCAGCAGACCAACTAGCAAAAGGGGGATCTGCTGTAAATTTCTGTGGATCAGTACCCAGAGTAAAGAGCCCATGGAGCAGTAAGGTGATCAGATATAATAGAAGTACCTTGAGGTGGAAAACTGCATTGCGACAGGTCATGGAAACTTTAAGTATCATATAGACAAGATGAAAATCGAAGAAGATGATACTTGCAGACTGTGCCTAGAGTAGGCTGAGACGGTAGCGCACATTGCGAGTGAATGTCCGGCACTGGCTAGCATAAGACTTAGGACCACTGGTAGAAGCTTGTTCAATGTGGATGACATGGGCGACCTGAGCTTTGAATATATGCTAGCAATTACCAGAGACTGCGTGATAAGAAAGAAGGCCGACAGTTATTATCGTTATTCCCCCTACATTAATATTATATATATATATGAATAGGCGTGTCTACCAATATCTTTCTATGTAAAATTTTGTAGAAAAAATGTATATGTATGTAATAAAAATTTTAGTTTGTGTTATAAAATTAGTAATTTCAAAATAGATGAAAGTTCAATTCCTATGATTTAGCAAAGAGTATTTACAAAAAAAATCAAATATTCCATAAATCGTTACCCGAAAGACCTCATAATAAAAAAATTATACAACTTTAGAATGCAAATATTAATTTTATTTATTTAAATTGATTAATTATTGCTGCTAACAGTTTTTAAAATAGTATATGATTTTAAAATATTTAAATCATACTATTTTAAATCAATTTTTATTTATCAATTGAAATTAGATGTACTGAATACCTATTTTGCTAAAAACGTCTTTTCCACAAATATTTCTTAAAAAGCACTTGTCTTGCTCTGATTACATATGTTTATCTGGATCAATTACTCACAGCTCGGAAAATATAGCTGGTTATTTTTATGTGTAAATTTTAGGTTGCTGCAAATATCAAAACCCATCGTGAATTTTTGTGTTTTAATTTCTGTTCTTAAACTTTATGAGTCTTCTACTTAGGGAATAAATAGCCAAATAATGCAGAAAATAACACCTCCTCTAAGGTGTGTTGGAAGAGATGCTGCAATATAAATGTGATAGATTATGTCATGGTCGCAAAACAATCGAATATATATAATTTTTATGATGTTTTTAGTAGACTATTTGAGATATCAGACCAGCTTATATAATCGCTTCGTCTAAATACAAAAAGTTTTCACGAGTTCAATACATAGACATGGCAACATTAATTTTTCTGATATGTATTAATTTCTCTTTATAATAATGCATATTACAG
The DNA here is from genome assembly GCA_949628195.1 of Phasia obesa. Lineage (NCBI taxonomy): Eukaryota > Metazoa > Arthropoda > Insecta > Diptera > Tachinidae > Phasia > Phasia obesa. The sequence goes on along the minus strand of OX451216.1, from coordinate 37,465,694 downwards.
CGCCTTCCATCGCCGGCATTACCACATAGCACTAAAACGCCGGCGAAGTAAAATAATTATAAAAGTGGCTATGCTAGCTTCAAACTAATTCTGATAAATAACACCAGAGGCGCTTGCAACACTGTTCTGAAAATATTCACAACGTGCAATTGCAGTGTTGCCATAAGCTTTACTATCACACTAACCATCTGTATTATCTACTCCTATCCCTTTCCAAAGGAAGTAACACACTTAAAATAGGCATTAATTGCCTGAGTGTTATTTCTCTTTAAAAAAAAAGAAACCAATTCACTGTTAACTACATAAAATAGGTAGGATTTGACAAAAGTTATAATAGTAATGATGCAGAGCAGTTGCAAGGTACCAATCTAATTTAAATAGTGAGGGGTTTGGAATAAGTAAACATGTGGGATTATTAGTTAAAATTAAGATGTTTAGATTACAAAACTCTAAAGTAGAATTCGTATCAGATATAGCATGTCAAGTTCATGAATTTAAAAATTTTCTAATTGGTTGATAGCACAAGGGGTACAATAGACAATTTAATGGACAATTCTTATATTTATCACAGTAAAATGATATCCTTTTTCATTTTAAAAGACCTAAATATATGCCAAAAATAATTTAATTAGTTAAGTCCAGGAAAACATCTAATTATTATTTCTTTCTTTATTTTTTTGCTATTTAAATTTTAGCGAATATTTTTAAAATTTAAAAATTTTGAGCCCCTAATAAATAATTATTTTTATTTTATTAACATTAAATGTTAAATAATTCATATTTTGGGTATTAAAACTTTTAAAATTTGTATTTTTATTTAATAGTATGCTATTAATAAAAATAATAAAATTTGGGTTAAGGTTTCCTGATGAGCACTTAGCACTTAGCGAAATGGTGATCGAAACTAGCTTACCCCGCAGTAAATAATTTCAGAGAATTTGAAATTGAGAATAATCGCGCGCTATTTTGTTACGTTATGCTGTTTTTTCACTAAAAATACTTCCTACTTTATAGGAACTAATTATGTGTGGAATGTTCTGGAAAGCATATAATTTTTAAAATAATTTTGTAACATTTTTCTTAGATAATATTAAAGAGAAAAATTAGTAGAAGCTTAACGACAAAAATGGTTAAATCAACTTGATTTTTATTTGATGACAAATGGATTACCAATATTTTTAGTAAATATTTATTTACTTTTACATGACACGTATAACAACAAATGACGATTTGTGTTATGAAAAATATTTCGTTTTAGTAGGAATTTGTATAACTTAAATATGGTATGGTAATAACGCTAAATGGTTAACGTAATATAATGACAACCTCTATTTAGTTAATTCTTAGTCACAGCTTAACTTTCATCATAACGACTTGGACAGACACAGGTTGTTTTTGAGATGTTATGACAATTATGAAGTAACAAATCAAATAACAATTTATGAATTTTCAAATTTTTTAAATCAGACAAAAAAATCAAATCACCTTGATAAGTTACAGCTTGAAGCATAGATAGCAAATAGTGAGACTTTAACATCAACATGAATATTCGTAGAATACATCAAGTCTATACAATCGTCATTCCCATTTGACTTTTCAGTACTAAGTTCACGAGATAAGTCAACAGTTAAGCATCAATGTTAGAAATCCGATTTTTTATGATTTTTTAAAAGATCACCAATAAAAAACTTAATTTTTTTGTAATTTAAATAATCCTTACTTTTTATCTTCACTGCACTTTTCGATGCAAACAAGTTTATTTTAATAGTGTCCTATAGCAAAGGCCAAATGCTGTGTGTGGGCTTTGAATGAGGATGTTATTGCTAAAATGTGTACATTGTATTAATATGTTCATTTATATGTGCCTATTGCTGGTTTTAATGCTTAAATAGAAAATCATTTCAATGACCAAAAAGTACACATGAAAAACTTTATTATACAAAATTTGAAAGATGAAACAAAAACTAGCGATATTTATGTCATGTATAAAATTATATTTGTATTTCGCTGTTGAAATTATTAAGAACTGCTAAACATGTTTCTGTGGTTGCTTAAAATTTAACAAAAATACAAATTTAAATTTAAATTAGAGTAACTTAAATGAGGCTTATTTATTAACCAAAATAAATATTTGTTTTATTTTAATGTTACCTGTTTATGTTTAATTAACCGCCATTTAGATTAACTCTACTGTTACAGTTGCTATCTCTTTCTTTCTCGCTAACAACACTCATAGTACCTCTTATCAACATATCTATCGTCCACCATATCATCATTGCTGTCATAAAACTATAGTCGTTATTACTGTTGTTGGTACTGCTGCTGTAGTTATTACGGGTATGTATTGGTGTTGAACTCATACATGTAGAATTCATTACAACACTAAACATTTAGAAAAGCGATAAAAGTACTTTTAATGTGGCACTCTAGTTTTGTTACAATCTTGTTGGTTGTTGTTTTTGTTGCTGCTCGAGTTGTTGGTATTGCTTGAGTAGTTATTGTTATTGTATGTATAAATAGTTTCTGGAAAATTATCGGACAGAATAAACCACAATGCACGGTAATCAATGTTGCAAAAACCACAAAATAATGATTCAACATAATTTGAAGTTATAGAATTTACAAAGCATCGTTTATATACATAAGTGCGACATATATACACGCATGTATTCAAATTTCAAGTAAATAGAAATTTATTTCTACAATTTCACCCTCATCTAATTTCCTACCTATTCAACTGGAAGATTAATTATGTCTACCCAATATTTTCGAAAATACAGTTATATTAAATTATTCAAATTTTTTAGGTAGAAAACAGTGTAATTTCGTTCACTTTAATTTTTAAAAAGCGCAAAATTAAACACAAAATTTAAATGTCGCCATAAAGCAGAAAATTGTGGCACCCGCAACAAAATCTATATTAAATAAAAAAAGAAATGCCGATTTAAGTCAATAATTTTTTTTAATAATCTAATTATTATATAATAGCTGTACCCGCCAGGTTTTAGGCGTTCTGACAATATTTTTTTCGTTTATATATTTACTTCAGATGTAATCAAGATTAACGTCGGATCCTAGCCATGTTGGCTCTTATCCGATAGTAGTCTTACCACCAAATGAAAAAAAAGGTTAGACTATTAGTAGAGCACACAACACGATACGATACCGTGTGTAATAGCACCCATACCGCACTTAAATGTACAGCACAGTCACAATGAGTAACAATTTACAGAACATGGCAAGCCTCGACACAAGTCGTAAGCTATAATTTAGGGGTTGGCGACCATCTATCAATCTTCTGTTGAGAGTGCAACAGCACACTTGATCAACCTTGTACCATCTCTGTTCTTCGAGATTAAGGTTCCAGGAACCCTAGCGTCTGGTTCCGCCATATTCCCCGAGTGCACTTTGTCAAAGCTTTTGGAATGCTGCAATGACACCACCGCGGGGTGTTATTTACATTATATAGAGGTACCCATCCCTGGGTAATTACTCAGTAACAAAGGCTTTATATAAAATTCTAACTTTATTATAAAATTCCAAAATTATCCTGCTTTCAAAAATAAAAGGTGCTGTCAAGTTTGCAGAAGACATACAGACAGACAGTCAGAAAAAATTCTAAATGAAGTCTTTACATCAAAAGCGATCCCAAATGCACCAAAACAACAGCCAGTTACGACGGTCTTCACCGAAAGGTATGAATGACAACATTGGTTGAAGCGGTAGGAATCTCAATCCAGTAGCTATATATATTGTGATGCTCTCCAAATTTAGCCGCTTGCCAATTTTAGCGAACTGGGTGTGTCCTAAAGGATTTGAGGTTAATATTAAAACTAGCACCGTCTTTGAGGTTATGAACCAACTTAGCAGGGTACCGAACTTAATGGAGGCAATATTCTTTAAATACGTTTTAATAAGATTTAAATAATTTTACAATAAACGTTGAATTAACTATACGCACATATGCCGGAGGAATATTCTGCACCAATTAAAGGTATAACATTTATGAAATTTATAATTGATCCAATTAATTTTTTAATTAGTATATAATTCTATTAATAAAATTTTTGGGAATTCAAATATTAATTGTTTAATATTATGCTAATTACCCATAACGTTTTATAATAAAAATGCAATTTATTTGTTGGGGGAAAGAACTAGTCCCTATACGTATTTCACTGGTTGCTCAGGCCACTTTTTCTTTTTTTTACTTTCTTTTAGATAAAATCACTAAGTACGAGTAGATAACTGAATAATGGAAAACTAAAAGAGTTAACATATTTGGCAACCAAGAAAGTAAGTCCTTATGTGAAAAGTATTTCTTATTTCTTAATGCCTTATTTTCTGCTGGGTATATATTTATCTTCTTTAAAATAAGAAATGAAGATCTCATTACCTGTTTATAATTCATTTAAAATTCCGAGGTGGCTTAATATGAGCAATAAAGTATATGAGAAAACCGATATTACACCCTTCTAAAACTTAAAACAGAAAGCGTCTAAGAGAAGTTTCAAAGTTTTAAAGTAAAGGCTTCCTGAGATATGAAGGTACAAAATTTTATATATTAGTATATACTTACTCAATGACTCACTCATTAATGTCATGGGTCATTTTTATTATAGCTAGAAAGCTGAAATCTTCTATAAAAGCAGGTCTCGACACAAAGGGACCACAAAAATCTAAAGACGGGAACTTTAACTTAGGGTAGCTTCCTAGGTAATAATTTTAGTGATGGCGCTAATATATTCCTAATATATTCCGAACGTAAACTTTAAAAGAAGAGAATAAAAAATTAGAAGGTTTTATAAACCCTAAAATATATGTATATGTATAAAATATAAGCTACTAAGCCACTATGTTTTATAAACAGTAAGCCTAACATGTTTACCACTTTTTTGCACTTCACCGCCTTATCCTTCTTCGCCTATAATCGATTAATTAAAATAAAAGTTCCCTATAAACGACTTTAAGGTATCCATTTATCCATGTCAATACAACCGATACAGCAAATTATTTTTTTCTCCTAAAACTGTCGTTTAACTTAAGTTTGCATTGCACTCTCTAATCGCTTCGTATAATTATTGCAAAAAAGGGACGACTAAAACGGTTAAGTTTTCACTTAATTTAACACAGCCACAGTAATAGTAATGGCTTAAAAAAAGAGAAAAGGAAATAAAGCAAAAAACTAAACCACAACAATGAGTAACTTTCATTCGTTCCAGTGCAATGAAAATAGCTTTGGCTTTTAAGCCACAAATGCTGACCACAAATTCAATTCATTTTCCACTTTGAAAAACACATTCTTACAAACAGCGTAGCAACAAAAAGTGGCTTTTAAAGATGGGAGAAAGCAAAATAACCGCAATATTCCATTTAATTTTAACTAAAAACGTAATTACATGAAAAGGAGCACAATCTCAACTACTACTTCCAATACAATTATAAATAAATACAAATACAGCATAAAACAATAAATATATATGTATGCGTGAGTGTGTGGGATTAAGGCACACGAAAAAAAAATCAGTTTTCTTGCATTCGGTAATATGGATTTATTTTAGCCCCTACAAGAGAACACATAATTTAGCAGCATTAAGAAGGGGGGCATTGATAAAAGTTGCAATACCACTTCCATATAACAAGTGCATTTTTACAAATCTTATCCTCAGCAACAGCTTAATAATTTTTAGTTGACCTTTGATAAAAATTTATTTTCAGAACTGACCTGAATACAAATGCATTACTTAAATTTGAGTAAAAATTTATTTTCAACCTGACGCTGAATTAAAAAGATATATACACAGTGAGTGAAAAATCAATCAAAACTTTTTTTAAATCTTTATTCCCTAATTTTAGTTTTTAAAATCAAAAGCTTTTTGGTATTTAAAAAAAAAACATGAAATTGTCATCCACTACATTATCAAAAGTGAAAAGTTCACATATCAAATGTCTATCACCCTTAATTTTAAAAACAAAAAATATTTTAAATGTTTTTCATAGCACAGCAGAGCAGCAGACAAAGCAATAATAAAACAATAAATAGTGATATATTCGGTGCCGAATCTTATATACACTTCAGCAATGTGATTACCATTTTACCAACCCCAAATCTTCCCCCCTTCTACACCCCAATATTCATTAGGTCTAGATTGATCAGATCAAAGCAAATAATTTTTATATGCTTTGATCTGAACTTAAAAACACGAACCCTATATTTACACACCACCGTTACACCTTGTTGAACGTTGGACGCTGCTAAGTTTCATTGGTCTGAAAAACGGTCGTTTATGTGTAACTATAACAAAGCAAAAAATGCATAAAAACCAGAAGAAAACGAATGCAATATTGCCCTACTACTAGAAGAAGGTTCTGGCCGACCCACACCATGGCTTCTGTTAGTCCGCGCTGAAATTATTCGTACTAACATGGTCAAACCTAAGAAAAATGTAATAAAAATAAAAACGACAAAACCTTAGAAAAGCGAGCTCAATATTAACACCAAATATCCACCTCCCACCAAGAACGGCACAACGCCCTCCACCTGCGTAGGACCCTACCGCAATTCATATTGCCTTAGATTGGTCAGACTAAACAAAAAACCTTTCAATTAAATTTTTTTTGCTCATATTGCACCCGCCGCTTAAATTTTCTATATATCTCCCGATGCCTTGGCAAAGTTGATTTCAACCCGAACACAGACGGACAGACTGACTTCCCTAAATCAACTTCTCTATGTATAAGGTTCAGAATATATATACATTTACATATATATACATTTTTATGGGGTTGGAAATGAATATTGTTGAAATTACACACAGAATGACAATTTCATATATATACCATTTCTACCTGTGGTGAAGGGTATAAAAACACCACTGTAACCACACAAGTAAGTATTTTGTATTTATTTCACACAGTAATATACATAAAAGAGTTTGAAAAAAACACCAGCTAAACAAATGAAATTTAGCACTGATTTCATAAAACGAAAGATCAAACAGAAAAGAAGAACTGCAAAAAGCAAAAAGACTTTCAAAATAAAGCCAAATATAATCAGCAAAATAAATGAATGAACACTCCCTTTGAAAGGTCCTTTTTTTCCAATACAAAAGTGAAAACAACAAACGCCTACACTTCGTTTTAAGTCAGAGAAATGTGATTATAGTTTTGCGAAGCCAGAGGCGTGCATTAAAAGCATAGTTTTTTTTTTGAAAAACCAAATTAAATTAGTAAGTAACGTTTCTTTTAAAATACTGTAATTTTTTATATTATTTATCTTGATTGGGAATTAATAATCCTTAATATTTGGTACATTTTTGCTACGCCTCTTTATAAACAGTAACCAATATAACAAAATAAAAACATTTTAACCAACTCAAAAATAAGTTTTTTTTTACCAAATGTAAAATCATTCGAACTTCTGCAACTGAAGCAGGAGCAGTTTTAATAGAAAAAGAAAAACAACCAACAAAATGGTTGAAAAAATATATACAGAACGAGAAAACGACAAGTTTAAGTGTTCCGTAAAATGAGTCGAAAATTGACATTCGATTTGTGGGACCGTTGCACAATATACAAATACACTCACACACATACAAGTTCAAAAACGAATAATTACCCAGCAAACACTGAAGTTTTCTGATATAGAAAATAGTTTGGAATCAAAATATTTACCAAATGAAATTATAAGAATAAAAACTTTCAAATCACCGTTGGAGATAAAGATGACATTTTCGTTGTTCTTAAAATATTTTTGAAATTTGAATTGAAGCCGTTTTGTGATAAATAATGATATGAATATTCAATGAAGAATTTATTACAGATGAATAGCGTGACCATACAGTATTGAATATGACTGTCAGTAATTCTAAAATAGTCTCTAAAGAAAATCATTAAGAGGTGAACCAAATATATACGAAAATATCATACTACATCCTTTATATACCACAACTAATTAAAGAAAAAGAAAAACTATAATTTCTTAAGAAACAATGTTTATGTGACCATATTATAAAAGCAACATATTAATATTAAATCATATGGTGGTAGTCAAACCATGTTATTAACATAATAATAATATTGTTATTTGGAACCATATTATTGTCTTACTTAAAAATAGCATTGCAAACTATAAAAGACCCTATTATCATGAAATTTTATTTTATTATGAAATAAATTAAATAAATATACTAAAATATATATTTATAAAAACATACCTTATTTTTTATAGGTTTTTAACTTCAAATTAAATTTTATAAACATCAAAATTCAATTTTATGAACTTTCAAGTTTATAAACATCAAATTCAATTTTGTAAACATCAAATTTAATTCATATTTATAAAAAATTCAATTTTAATTTTTAAAATATTTATATTAATTTTTTTTTATTTGTTGGTAAAATTTTATTGAATTTGTTTTTAATTTTATAGAAAATGTTTTGCAAAAATATTATTGCAATTTTTTTTTTTTTGTAAAAATTTTTAGAAATTTTTTTGTAAAAATCAATCAATCAATTTTTGTAAAAATTTAATTTTCTATAAATATGAATTAAAATTGAATTTGAAGTTTATAAAATTGAATTTAAAGTATACATAACTGAATTAAAAGTTTATAAAATTGAACTTAAAGGTCAAAACCAAGGCGAATTGAATACTAGGCAACAAAAAACTTACAACAAAAACAACCACAGGCAATTTTGTTTGTGTAAAAACACCCACAGTTGTCAAAAACCCAAAGAAAAATTCAAAAGAAAATAGAAAAGAAGAAAATTTGTTAGACAAAACACAAAAAATTTTGTTAGTTTTTGCTAAATATATTATAATATTTAAAGGAAAAAGTGAAAAAACGTGAAAAATAAATATAAAAGAATAAAATTTTAGAGTGAAATAAATTTTTATTTCAAAATTTTATTTATTAAAATGTGTCACAAAGAAAATGTAAACAAATTTTGACATTAAAGGGTAAAAAACACATATAGAGGAAGATGTTCACCTGGGCTATCAGTTTTACCAAGGCGAATTCATACCAGGTGTGAGGAGTAGAGCAACAACTACAACAAAACAACAACTTTGACATTAGATTAGCAGATATGAAACAAAGTATTTTTGACAAGACATTAGCAAAAAACGAGAGCAAAAAACAATCAGCTGGGCTATCAACTACACCTGGTATGAATTCGCCTTCAGTTTTACCTAGTATTCAATTCGCCTTGGTCAAAAACCTTTATTTAAAAATACCTAATAAATAACAATAAAAAAACACAATTTAATATTTACTACTTTATTTTAAAGCATTTGATAAGACAATTGGCTCAATTAATAAATTATTATTTTTTTTGAAACATAAGCCCCTAAAATTATATTCTAATGCTCATATTTATAATAATTAATAAAGTATGCGTGTATTTAAAATCTATTTTAGAACAAATTTTTCATACAAAAGTTGTTCCAAAACACATTTCAATAAGAAAACCAAACATTATTTGTTTTTTTTTTAGTCATACTGTAGTTAAATACGAGCAAACTTATCATAATTTGTTTACTAATAGTATATTATATTAAATAGTAACAACAACTTAATTATCATGATCATAGTAATCATTAAAACAACTATAAGTTGTTCATCGCAACCATATATTGTTAGACAGAACATAAGATGGTCCTTACTACCATACCATAATCATGATTTTTCTCTGCATGTAATGACTAAAGACTTCGAACGTCACCTTGGAAGAATCCATAATTTCATTTTAAAAATTTGTCTGTGTATCGAAAGTGTTCATGAATTACTTTATAAAAATTTTTATTTTGCATTAAACTGTTTCTTATTGCTTCAGATATTTGTGTTTGAAATTCTTGAAAAATTGTACACTCACGATAAATTTTCATTAATCAAGACTACTTATAAATATATTTTGTAATCGTTTCAACTGTAAACTATTAAATATCTCGAAGCGAAACGATTTTTTAGCAGAGTGAGAACTAACATTTAACGTCAGAACAACTGTGGACATTTTACTTTCTCTTCGCAAAATCCATAGAGTAGTTCGTATATTTTACGGCCTAGTGAGTACTCGATTTATAATTATCAACAAGACAAATAAATGTGCTTACCGAAGAGAATATTACTGGTTACGTCAATAAGCAAAATAAAAGCGTTTGTAATGAAAACAGTTCTCAAGCCATTAACCAATCACCATTACATCCATTAAAATTGACGTCATAATCGGTCCTTATTTCTTTCGAAATGAGCAAGGAGTTGCCGTTACAGTAAATTTTAAGCGGTATAGAGCCATGCATACTGAATTTTTGTTTTCAAAAGTTAATTAGATAAACATCCACGACACTTGGTTCCAACCAGACAGCGCAACTTGCCATATAAAAAAATCAATTTGGTGATAACGAAGACAATCCTCAAGCCGTTAACCCATTACTATTACATCCATTAAGATTGATTGTTTGGTGCGGTACAGGAATGCCTCATCATCATTTCTTTAGAAATGACCAAGGAGCCGCTACGATAAGTTTTTAGCGGTATCGAGCCATCCTGACTAAACATTTGTTTTCAAAAATTAATCAGATAAAAATCCTCGACATTTGATTCAAACCATATGGCGCAACTTGCCACAAAGCAAAATCAATTTGATGATTACTTTATTTATAGAAGTGGTGCTCTTCACTGGCCTCCTCGTTAATGCGATTTAATTCTTATGGATTTTTTTAACGGGGCTATGTTTTCATTGGCTTACGTTTCAGCCACTCTTGCAGTATTGGAAGCCAATTTTCATGCCACAATCAACGCCATACGGCCAGATTTATTGGATAGATAGATTGCAATGATTTATGAATTATTTATCTCGTAGCCACAGCAGCCCTATGTCGTTTTATGTTTTTATGCAGCTAAAAGAACACCAGATATATGACTTATAAAACTATGGATACAATTATTTATATATTTTTCAAGAATATAGATTTTATATTTACAATGACAAATACTTACCCCCATATTTATAAGAAATTAAATATATTTGATATCTATTTTAAAACAAATTCTTCAAACAAGAGTTGTTCTAAAATATATTTCAAATAAGTTTTATTTTTTATAAATATCGGGGTTAAAATTTAACTGTTAGCCTATTTTTATTTATTTTGACTGGTTTTAATTTTTTGAATTGGAATCGTTAATACCAGAATGACTAAAAGCATTTTTCTTAAAAGAAAACCTATTTATGTGTTTGCCTATTTATATATTTTTTTTTTTTTTGAATTGAGATCGATATTACCAGGATTTTTTGAATAGGGGTCGATATTACCAAAAATAACTAATAATAAAGAAAAAACTATTTCCAATTTATGTGTTAATAGCTAACTCTGTCTAGCTTTGAGCAAATGCTAAGAATTTCCTTTAAAAAAATGTTTAACACATTTGATGTTGCGTTTACTGGTTTATTTAACAAATGCAAAAAAACATACACATATAAACACAGAAATGCAACCACCAAACACACATTCAAAATCAACCAAATAATAATTCCTTCAGATTAAGAGGAAAATATGCAAGGACCAAGAAAAAAAAATAAATCGAATAGAAGAATGTTTGGGGTTGGTGCCAAATACATGTCTCATTGAACACACACACAACAAATGAAGGAACATAACATAAAAAGGAAACCACATTTAACTTTTTCCTAAGACCATAGAATCAAAGTACTGTCACTTACACCAACAATAAAATCATTTAAATAGTCCAACAAATATGTTGTAACGAAGTTAAAGTCAAGAAGATACTTTTCGTATTACATATTTCCAATGCCACGTTAAAGAGCAGCAGAAAGTAAGAAAAAAACTAGTAACAATAAATAGAAAATTTTTATTTAAATTTGCATTTTCACTGCTTTCGTCTCATTTATACTTTAAATTAATCGTTTAAATATTTTAGCTTAAAGCTGTAGATATTAAACATTTATGCCTAAATTATTTATATTTCTTCGAAAATAGGCTCAGGCCTTACGCAAAGTTTGTGCAAAATAGTTGCAGAATTTAAAAGTTCTAAACAAGTTTGTGGTGACATGTCGTATTCCACGTTTGTGGAACCACATATTCCGGACTTCGAAGTCTAAAATTCGAATTTCATAAATTTCGTTTCTTTTAATTGCAATAATTTTTCATACATCTTCTTTTTGCGATTTTTCTTAAAATACATGCTCTATTTTATTTTATTTTCCTATATTTTTTTTTTTCTTGTCAAAAAACGCTTACACTGACTGTCGAATGTTTAAACTGGCTACATACTGTTGTTTAATTTATGTGAATGCCGGAAGTTAAATGTCATGAAAAAAATTAAATTGTTAACATATAAAATTTTTCTTTTTCATTTATTTCTTTCCTAAAAGAAATGCTAGTAGTCTATGTGTAAAGAGACAGCAGTACAGAAGCAAATAAAAAAGTAAAAAAGAATAAAATGAATATGTAGAATATGTAGAATTGTGTATTTTTCTTTTACTTTGCTAAGGATAGCGAATTTATTAATTTTTTAGTTTTTAATAAATCTTTTCTTCTTCACCACAGGATATTGAATTTAAAGACATGCCCAGCGATATTTTTTCAATTTATATTTACAAAAAAAAAAGTTATATAACCGACTTGTATTTGTATGGATTATGTGCTATATGTATGTATGTATGTATGTATGTATGTATGTATGTATGTATGTATGTATGTATGTATGTATGTATGTATGTATGTATGTATGTATGTATGTATGTATCTATGTATGTATGTATGTATCTATGTATGTATGTATGTATGTATGTATGTATGTATGTATGTATGTATGTATGTATGTATGTATGTATATGTATATTGGTGAATTCAAAAAAATGAGGACAACTTTTTCTAATATTAAGACCGATTAATTGCAGTTAAAGTTTTTAGCAATTAAATTCATATTGGAAAAATGAAAATGGAACCGTACCTGAATCTACTTTTCCTGATCTAGAAGCTAATCACTATAATAACTTGCCTTTTGAGGAGTCTATAGATAGCAAAATAAGTTTAGATCATAATTGATATAGAATTCAAAAAAGGTAAATAAAGCTAATTGGGTCACGTTAATTTCAACATAAAAATATATACTCGAGTATAAAATGGAATTTTTGCTCTTCTCTATGTTTTCCTGCTTTTAGGACGATTGCGTCCTACGACCTCACTAAGTACTTCAATAGGTAGTAGCGGCATGTGGTACGATCAAGTGCAGGGATGAGATATTAACTCACACTAGCTAGGAATTCCAAGTTCATGGTAACAGTTTTAAATCACAATTCCCAGCATTTTAATTGGATCTCCCTCTCTAGCAAAGATACGTTGATACTATCGTTGATACATTATAGCGCGCGTATAGCCCAAGACATTTAAGAGGATTACAGACCCGATTTTTGCTCATAATTGCAAGTACCATTATAGGGGCTTCTTAAATTTGTCCATTTAAGAAGCCCCTATATTGGTACAAACCAACAGGTACGGCTCCTCCTTCATAGACACACTTTACAGTACATTAAAGAAGGCTACAAAAGCTTCAAACCCATAATCCTGAAGGCATCTATTTAACATATTTGAGTCTCGTTTCTTACTTAGAATGACCATGATTTAAGTCAGAAATATTAATCTGTCTTACAACTTATGTTCGGACCTAGTTTTACCGTGTTGTCTAATTAAGCCGCAGGCTCCATTTCTATGGTTCCCTTCCGTCAATTCCTTTAGGTTTCAGCTTTGCAACCATTTTTCCCTCGGAATCCAAAAACTTTGATTTCACGGGAAGCGACTTAAATATCCAGATGATATTCCTACGACAGATCAAAAAATTTCCCCTCCTTTATAGTAATAATAATGCAAGTTTAAGTAATATATGCAAAATACAAGTATAAAAGAAAAATGACAATACGCTTGTATATATAAGGTACAGCCTGGTATGCTGCCTTAACTTTACATTGGTCTAGCCACTGGGTGAAAGCTATGCGTCTATAAATACCCTCGATGCATATAGCTATCCAACAATTAGCAATTTTAAAACATGACTGGCAGGACCATGCTCATACCTCTTGTTTATATTCTGGACATCTCTAGTACCAGTGCAACAGCACGCTATACTAAATCACCCTTCCTACGATTTAACTCCAAAACACAGCTAACATATTACTCCCCGAAGAAACTCACCACAAACCGTTCGCAGAGATTTTGGTATTTACCTTTGGGACTACCGATTTCCGTGGTATAAGTCGTTTGGACACTGGTCACACCTTGAAGGGGCTTGTCTTCCACTTTCAAGCCCCCATCCCCCTGCCAACCTCAAGCTTTGACGTTAGGTGTTAAAAGTCAGCAAGACAATAATTACCCGGGGATTACATAAGGTACAATACAAACTACAATTATATCTGTACTATCCCTATAAAGCACAATTTCAAATACGAATATTTTAACCGCAACAACTTTAATAAGCGCTATTGAAGCTTATTGAATATAAATCAACTAAAAGCTAGATATGATTGAAACAAAGTTGACCATCCCAACAATTTAAAATTCATGATTTTTACTTATTAGTTTTCAAGCTTTCACAAAAAATGTAGATATTACATGCTTGACAAACAATTATAAAAATATACATACATATGTATATACACATATATATGTATATTTTTTTTTTTTCTTAAATTTTAAAATGTCATTAACAAGTCAATGATATAAAAAGAATTAAATTTTAATATTATCTTTCAATTTACTGAATATCTTCAAAAGACTTCCTTGTCAATTAAAGGCGGTTAAACTTCGTTGGCGTCATTATTTGCAAAAACTTAAAAATGTGTTGCTGAATAGAATGCCGTTTCATTTGCTAGCAACACTAATGATGCCATACATCCTGTAGTTCTCTGTCATTTTTATAATTTTAATTTTAACTTTAACAATAAACCAGCAGGCTGTACATTTTATAATACAGCATCTATGTAGGCATTCTAAGACAAGAATTGCAACGCAGCAGGTAGTTTGTATGAATGAGAAATGGATCGTTAAACAAATGAATTGGTTGCACAATAAGAGTCATTGGTAACAATAACACGTTCTTTTGTATGAACATAAATTAAATGTTCAATAAATTTAACAGATAAATGAAACAAATAAATAATATAATAAAAATTTTGCAAAAGCATTAAGGTGCATAGTAAATATTTAAATATAAAAGAACTTAAGAATAAATACAGATATAACATTATTTTACTTTATTTAGATAAAATTATACCTTACAAGCTAATAAGTATTAATTTAAGTAAATATTTAAGCCAAAATTCAAGACTTCTAATTGATACATTCGATTAGTTCAATTTAAGGAAAACCTTAATTAAATTTTTCAGTAATTTGCATTTCACACTTGAATTCAACTTAACTCAATCCAATTAAACTCAACTGTTTTAGTAACGATAGAAACTGTTTTCTGATTGTATGTTTTTTTACTTCTATAAATCAATATTACAAATGGAATGGCTTTTTAAGTTATAACGTAGCTAATAAAAAAAAATCAACGACGATAAAGCATAATTATTTTGCATACAATTACCATTTCAAATTTGAATAATTGAG
The DNA here is from genome assembly GCA_949628195.1 of Phasia obesa. Lineage (NCBI taxonomy): Eukaryota > Metazoa > Arthropoda > Insecta > Diptera > Tachinidae > Phasia > Phasia obesa. Next base: position 37,450,066 of record OX451216.1, on the reverse strand, counting down.
AGTTTTTTTTTTTTTTGAAGTGATGACAATCATGAAATAGAAACGTTTTGCCAATAAGGTTTGAGGGAAGTTTTCACTAATGACAGGAAACGTATAGAGGAAGTTATTAATTTAATGTTAGAATTAATTTTTGTATAATATCCCAGCAAACAAATTGGAATATCATTTTCTTTAGCCGTAAATTCAAAAGTGACACAAATTTACGTATGTAGCCTTATTTTTAAAAAGGAATAGGTAAACACTTTAAACCCAAACAGAGTATGTATAAATTTGTCCCTTTTGACAAGTACTAAAAATAAAACAACTTATTAAAATAGTGTCACTATATTTTTAATATATGTATAAGCTTATATTGTAACAGTAATCGGCATATACTTACAATTTACACTGATTATATTTTAAAATATTTACTGTAACAACAAGTAAGGAAAATAAATAAAAATGTAATGGATGTTCCCTAGACGTCGAGAATTTGAAGAATTGTGCATTCTCTTATAAATGCTTTGCAGGATACTTGCTATTTACACAGGGTATTTTGTACTATGCGCTAGTATAAAAAAAAATAAAAAAAAGGGTGCCCCATAAGACGTGAAAAGATTTAAAAGTTGTACTTATAAAATTATAAAATTATAAATTTATTGAAGGTACTACGGAACCCTGCGTGTGTGAGTCTGATTCGTACCTTGACTGATTTATTTTAACTTTAACTAAGTTTTCACTAGGAGTTACAAGCTGGTAATTTTCACACCACCTAAAGTAAATGGTGTCGAGTTAAAACTAGCAAGTTAGGCTAAATACCTAGGAATCTATCTAGATAGTAAATTGATCTGGAGTAGAAACATTCTGTTATAACTCCATAGGTAAAAACTGACGACCAAAAGTTGTAAATTGGAATTACACGTCGGTTGTAAGACCCATTATTTCATTTGGATGTGCTGTTTGGTGGGAGGCATTGAGAACGGAGTCTCATAGGAAAACTCTTGCCAAGAGCCAGAGATGTGCTTCGATTGGCATCACAGGTGCAAAGAGAAGTACACACGAAGTAGCTTCGGACATCATTCTGCACTAACTTCCCATTGATCACTTTGTGGTCGGAATGGTGGCAAGAAGTTTGCTTAGACTTTTTGGATCAGGGTTGGTGAGGTCGAGTAACGTAGGACACACCAAGATTCTATTTGACGCCGGACTCAAAAGACCGATTCCATTAACCCCAGGGCTAACGGACTTTATGGTTACTGAGTTTGATTTTAGTAAAATACCCTTAGTTGTATCCCTGAAAAGGGAAGACTGGTTGGGGTCTGGTAAACTCTCCGATGAAGTTGCGGTGGTCACAGATGGTTAAAATGGGGAAGCGGACACTGGTGCTGGGATCCATATTCTGGGAACTAGAACATGCATGTCGTACGGACTACCAGATGAAAGTAGTGTCTTCCAGGCAAAGGTGTTGGCGGTTTTGTAAGCCACCGAGCTGGTGTCTAGACAGGAAAGTTCTGAGAGTCGTGATAGGTGTGATCACTGGCCATTGCGCCACTAGGGTAAGAATCAGCAAATGGGTCGCCTGTACATCGCACTTTTGTACTTTTGTAGGATGTGCAGGGGTGAGGATGAGTTGTAAACTGTGGAGCATATCGTGTTTCACTGCCCGGTAGTTAGTTGAAGGGAATCACAATGAACCCTAGGGTCTCCGACAGGATATGTCATATCTGGCACAAACCTTCTCTAACTTAACCTTACCTTAACTTATTTATGTATATCTCCTTTACAACCTAGATAGTGTTTGGTTAACTCGTAACGTGAGTGAGTAAAAGATGTTTCTACTTATTTCACTTTTAAAATATATTTTTTAGTTTTTAGTGCAAAGCATTTTTTATTTTTAGTTATCTCAGAATAAATCAAATTACAAATTAGGTAATAATAAATAACACTGAACAACAATGAATTTGTTTCGGGCTTAAAAATACCCAGTTATTATGTATTTTCACCCCCTGAGTTCAAAAATCATCTCGAAAATGACCAATTAGCTCTTGTTTTGAAGATACAGTAACATGTCATTTTTTAATGCTCAGCTTTCACTTTGTCGAGAAATTTAGTTTTTGGATGTTGGTACGCCTGTTAACTGACAAAACCAACAGTTGTACAGCTATTTTGAGGATATATACGTGATTTCAGTTCTTCAGATAGTGCTTGATGTGGTTTCTGTTGCTTTCTTATTCGAATTTAATGTTTTGGAGTGATATTTAAGTGTACTACACCAAAATGCCACGAAGTTGTGTGAATTCAGTGAATAACTTTTGTTACATTTGTGGTGAAGTAACATTTTCTTCACAGAAACGCAATCTTACTCTTGCTGTTAAGACTGCTTATAAGCATTATTTTGGAGTTACGGTAGGTGACCAAGATAAGTAGTGGGCTCCACATATATGTTGTAACTCTTGTTCAGTTACTTTAAGAGAATGGCTGAAAAATAAAAAACGATATATGCCTTTTGCTGTGCCCATGGTTTGGCGGGAGCCTACAAACCATATAAATGACTGCTATTTCTGCTTGACTCCACCAATAAAGTCGGGATTGTAAACAAAGAAAAAAAGAACAGTTCAATACCCAAATATTCGTTCCGCTACTCGACCAATTCTACATTCAGATGGTTTACCAATACCTACCCCACCCCACAGTTATGAACTTGAAGTGGAAAATGAAGATAGTGCAGAGGAACTCAGCCAGCCTAGCACATCTCACGACCCTGATTTTAAGGAAACAAATGATAAACCGCACAGACTGAGTCAAGCGGAATTGAGTGATCTCATTCGAGACCTTGATTTGTCAAAGGATAATGCAGAACTTCTAGGCTCAAGACTACAGCAGTGGAATTTTCTCCAGCGTGATGTCAGGGTATCACAGTATAGACAGCGTTCGAAGGATCTCCTTCCTTTTTTTTGAAAAGAAAAACAACCTTGTAGTATGCAGCAACGTTAATGGCTTGATGAAATCTTTGAATTTGAACCATGATCCTACTGAATGGAGGCTATTCATAGATTCGTCGAAGCTTAGTTTGAAAGCTGTATTACTTCCCAACGGTGACCGTCTTCCTTCTATTCCTGTTGGACATGCAGTTCACATGAAAGAGACTTATGAAAACATGAAAGCCCTCCTCCACTCAATCAAATATGCTGAACACAAGTGGAAAATCTGTGATGATATAAAGGTCATCGCTATACTTTTAGGAATGCAACTGGGGTATACTAAATACTGCTGCTTTTTATGTATGTGGGTCAGTAGGGATAGGAAATCACATTACATTCAAACAGACTGGCCTGCAAGAAATCTTGGCCCTAGTGAAAAAAATGTTGTTGCCCTGCCTCTCTTCGACCCGAAAGATATATTTCTTCCACCACTACATATAAAACTCGGTTTGATGAAAAACTTTGTCAAAGGCATGAACAAAGAAGGAGAGGCCTTTAGATATTTGAGGGAAAAATTTGCTTTCCTAAGTGATGCAAAAGTTAAGGAAGGTGTTTTTGTTGGGCCACAAATTCGGGAGCTTCTGAAGGATCCTGCGTTTGACAGAGTTTGGAGGGGAAAGAAAAGGAAGCTTGGAATGCGTTCAAGGGAGTTGTTAAAGGTTTTTTGGGAAACAAAAGAGAAGATGACTATGTTCAGTTGGTGATTATACTTCTACAAAAATATCATAAATTTGGATGCAACATGTCTCTCAAAATTCATTTCCTCCACTCTCATCTAGACTTTTTCCCTCCTAGCTGTGGTGCGGTCAGTGATGAACACGGTGAATGATTCCATCAGGATATTTCTGTAATGGAACAAAGATATAAGGGCCATTGGAATGAATCAATGCTTGAATATTACTGTTGGTGCGTGTGTAGGGATGCTCCAGAACTCACCTACAAAAGACAGGCCAAAATAAAAATGAAATCCACATGATGGTAATAATATCCACCTGCCAAGTATTCTGCCATTAATTTTCAACTCCAAATTAATTTATAATGTTGATAAACTTATGGTTTAAAATTTACTGATTTGCCTCAATTTGTTAACGTTATATATTTTGACCCATGGTATATCACAGAAACTAGAGCTAATAAAATTTGTTCATTGTCATTTTCGTTTTTTTTTCAACCCAAAATTAGTAAGATTTGACTCATGAAGTGAAGGAAACATTACAAAAATAATTTTTTGTTGGACAGTGTAATTATTGTTGTTTTTGACCCTTTTTTATTATATTTGAATTCTATTTTTTAATCTTGTGCTTATTAAAAAATAGAGTTCAAATTAGGTGATAATATTAAAGAAAACTTGGGAAAATTTAATTTTTAGACACCAGCAGAGCGGAATGCACATTTTTTTAGTTTGTGTGGTTTGAAAAGCTTCTATTTTTAATTTACTATGTACAATGTACATGTTTATTTATTTGTTGAGACCTTAAGCGTATTAGTAATATATATTTAGAGTTACATATAACTCATACGTCATATTGAATGATTAATTTGTTTTAAGGGATCAAAGAATGATTACGCTACTGCTTATATTTTTTAATCCAGTTAATGTTTAAAAAATAATTAAAAATATATGGAAAGAAAGATTATAAGAGCAAAATGTTAAAAGAGGTTTTTCTATTTAAATTTTTTTAATGTTTTATTAAAATTTATTATATTTAGTTTTATTTTATTTTAATTTATGATATTTTATTTTATTTCATTTTACCTTGAATTTTTCTAAAATTTAATTCTGCTAAAACTCTGAATGAAATGAAAAATTTCCTTGAAAATAAAAAAAATATATAAGAATTTAAATTCAATTCAAGAAAAAAAATTATTTATTTTAAACAACAAACATTGATATTTTTGAGGTTCATATATATATTTCAATTTATTATATGACCATATTCTACCAGCACTTAAGTCATGGCTTTTTATGTTAAATCTTTCAGTTTATGGCTACTATAACAACTGTAGTGGTGTATAATTTAACGAAAGAAATGTAACTGCAAGAAAAACTACTATTACGTTGGATACATGAAACTCCATGGTATTAACATTAACTATTATAACACTAAATAAAAAAAGAAAGTGTTTTTTAATATAAATTTTACTGTACGAATTCTTTGTAACATGGCTGCTGAGCATAAAGAAAAACCAAACCTAA
>OX451216.1:37359994-37444709 GCA_949628195.1 Phasia obesa | reverse complement strand
TTCCCAGTGTGTACCTATTTTTTTGATATTCGACGTGATTCCATACAAAGTAAATATTTATCATAGTGTAGCTTGGTAACAGTAATAAGTAGTGCTTTAAAATTTTGCACCCTTAACCTCTATATTAACATACATAGTTTAGAGAAAGATAGACTGGATTGGAATAGTGGCCGTAGAACCTCCCATTCAAAGTGAAAAAATATTATCCTGTATCTTGAAAACTGAATTAGATAGCACCTTGGAATTTTGTATCAATAACCGCCATCAATAATATACATAGTCAAGCTAAACAAAGGCTGATTTGGAATGGTAGGCGTGGTACCGTATTCTTGGCGAACTACAATAAATAGCGCCTTGAAACTTCGAATGAGTAACCACTGTGCAAATGCGTAACATCTACCAAAATACACAATGAATTGGGAAAGTAAACGTGGTACCTCCCATACAAAGTTAAACATTATTATCATTTACATAGAGTACTATAATAGGTATGGTCTTGAAAGTAGGTAAAAGTAACCCTCCATGCGAATACTCTAGAAACACATAGGATTGGGACAGCGATCGTGGTATTTAGAGAACTGAATTGGGTAGAATTTCGCACCAGTAATCCCCATATTACCGTACAGAGTCAATCTAAACACAGGTTGAATCGGAATAGTGGGCCTGGTACCTCCCATACAAAGTGAAAAACTATTACCAATATACAAACTGGATTGGGGCAGTGGGCGTGGTACCTCCTACTCATAGTGAACATTTTTTATCGTGTACCTGGAGAACTACAAGAGGTAGAGTCTTGAAACTTTACACAAGTAACCCTCAGAGTCATGTGCATTGTCTAGCAAAATCAGATTGGATAAGGATAGTGTGAGTGCTACCTCCCATACAAAGTAAAATATTATCATGTTCTTACGTATAGTTTAGCAAAAAACAGATTGGATGAAAACAGTAGGCGTCGTACCTTGCATATAAACTAAAACATTTTCGATGTGAGAATAGCGTGCGCTTTCCAGTTAAAGGTTGGTCATACTTTTCTTCCAAGTGTTTATTGTATTTTTTGTGGATGGGTGTAGCGAAGCGCACCGGAGATAGCTAGTATTCAATAAAATACATTTTGGCATTATCCGGATATAAATACTATTGTTCGTAAAAATTTATGCAAATTAATACGCAATAAAATAGTTACCATAGTTGAATAGTCAAGGATTTTATGAGGCTAGAGGTTCTAAGAAACTATTTTGAATATCAAAAAATAATTATTTTATGTACAAATTATAATTTGTTCATAATTTGTATCATCTGTATGCACAAAAAATTTATACAGTCATTTAGTAGTGAAAACGTATAGTAACTTTATTTATATGGCACAAAAAATCATAAAAAGTCACAATGTAAAAAACTATTTTTAAAAACATGATTGCAATTTTATAATCAAGTCCACAGTAACGGTATTTTTTCAGTGATGCAAACGAAGTTTTCATGGTCGTTTAGAAAAAATATTTTTATAATTGGCTGCTTACAAATCAATTCTTTTAGCCCCAATTATAAAAAATGAATTGGTTTGCTAAGAAATATTTTATTAACTGAAATTATTTGAATTATTTTTAAGAACTGCGTTTATAATTATTTGAAAGAGTAAGATAAAAATAGAATTTACATACTTGTTAATAATAAATTGTAATAGCTTATCATTGATAATTAAAAAAAAAACTACAAAATTTAATCATAAAATAAAATATTTCAATATTAAAAATCAGTACAATTGAAAATATACAATACCTATTATACAAAATAATATTCAAATGAAAGAAAATAAAATAAATAGTGACAAAATATAATATTAGCAAAAGCATTGTGAAATATTTTCAATTGCATGAACTTACAATACCCAAATTCATGTAAAACTTAATAAAATTTTATTATCAATGACAGACAGTATCAGACAAATAGCGCAAAAGATAAGATGTTAAAATGGTTTGTATGGAATGGCAGAAACAAGGACTAAAAAGATGAATACCAATGACAAACACTTCGTAACACTTCACTAAACTAAAGAAATTCTTTTAAGAAATGAAAATAAAATTTAACTTGCTATGAATTTTAAGATTAAATTGAAAATAGACAAACAAACATTCAGAGACAAACACAAATAGAAAGTTGCATTATAAAACTTGCGCAAAAAACCAATGTTCCCTCAAGAAAAAAAATTCAATTTTCCAAATCACAAGTTTTTTATTTGTTTTTTTTTTTTTTTGGTTATTTATTATTTGTGCATTAAAGAAAACGTTTGGAATAAAAACAAAATTATATTTTCTTTAGTTTGAGTCCAATAATATTTTTTAACTTGCGTACCTTTAAGATGGTTTTTTAAGATGGTTTTAAATAAATTGAATAATTTGCAGTGCTTAAATTAAAAATCTGAATAAAAGTCGATCCTTAAGGATTTTTCTTTTATTTTGACAGTTGCAGATTTTTTTTTTTGTCGGTCTGAAATATTAACTGTAAGAAAGTATGATACATGCACAGACCAAAATGATTGACTTTGTTTCCAATGTAAGTATTAATCGCACAAACTGCGTGTTTGTTCAAAAGAAGTTCTAGAGGAAGTAAACTACCCGGCGCCATTAGTAGACGTGTGTGTGCAAAAACTTCATGAGACTTGCTTGCTGATATCGAACACTAATGGTCCCCATAGTCGCCGGCTCGTACCGAAAGAAAAGCGGAAACTGTGGCCGAAAGTTTGCAACTCAATCCAAGAACATCGAGTTACATCGATCTTAACAACTTGGCCTTTCGCGGAGCAGAATTTGCACTAGGATCTCGGTTTATTCGCCTACAAGATCTAATTGACTCAGTTCTTGAAGGCAAAAGAACATCTACTTCGTTACGGACTACTCAGTTACAACTTACAAAAGCCGCCGGCTCGAACCGAAAAAAAAGCGGCTTTTGTGGCCCAAAGTTTGCAACTAAAACCAAGAACATCGACTTACATCGATTTCAAAAACTTGGCCTTTCTCGGAACAGAATTTTGCACTAAGATCTCGGTTTATTCGCTCACAAGATCTAATTGACTCAGCACTTCAAGGCAAATGAACATCCACTTCGTTACGGACTACTCAGTTACGACTTACAAAAGCACCATTTGCACATCTTATTTGGCCCAGGCGTTATCTTTTCTGACGAGGCTTATTTTATGTCAAATTGCAGCATCTAATGATCGCAAAGCCCACACGACCTTATGAGGAAGCATCCATTTAGAGAGACAGTTTTTGTAGTGGTGGTATTATTAGGTCATATTTTTTATAACGCTGCTGGAAACGCTTTTTAGGTTAACGGCAAGGTGTACATAGTCATAATTATTGAAATTTATGACCTGAAGTGAAAAATATGAACCTAGATAATAAGCAGAAGGGCATACTATCTCTCATAGCTCATCAAATAATCGATCTTTTGCGCACTAAGTTCATTATTCGTATAATCAGCTGTCTTAGCGATGTCAATTGAGTGCCTCGGAGCTGCTGTTCGACTCCTTAAGACTCTTATGAAGTCTCTTTATAGTCCGATCCTATGAGAATAACCCGTCTACAAATTATTGGAAAACTGGACTTACAGTATACAACTAGGAAGAAATCCATGGTAGCTAATATTCCATAAAATCATTGAGATGCTTGCCGAAAAACCTAAACCATTTGACTGACAAAAATAAACATTTTGCGAACGCCTAATTTCTCGAAATAGTTTAGTTAATTAGGCCTTTAGTTAGGTTAATTAAAAGCCATTGATTTATAAAAATAAAACAGAAAGTTTTAACAGATTGAAAGGCAATATTTTCGGACAAGATCTTGTCTCAATTGCTCGCAAAATAATCGAATTCGTTATATTCAAGTCATTCAAACACTTTTTTTCTAAAATACAATTTTTTATTTAAACTTACAATCGGTTTCTCGAAATAGCCAGGTTTTTAAAAACACTCTATTCAAATGACAATTGGCTTACCCTTACCCACAGCTTTTATTATACAAAAAAAGAACAAAATATCTTTTTATGATTTAAAGGAATTTCAACATTTCAATTCTGTTTCACACTATTGAGCAAAAAAAAGGGTAGTTAGAGATTTTTCAACACTTCGACAAGGCAAGGCAAAAAGTATTAAAAAAAATCTAAAAGAAAAAAAACGATGATGGAAATATTTCACGAAAAATATTTACAAAATATACCTTATAAGCCAATTGTTAACAGTACATTGCCACCACCTAAAACAGCGAGAGAAGAGAAACACAGAAAAAGAAAATCAAAATGTTTTGCCAAAAATAAAAAACGTTGTATGTCTGGTTGTAGTTTTTTTTCTTGGTTTTTATCATCGTCTTAGCGAAGACAATTTCAATTTCATTTATTTAAAGGAAACTTTTGTCGTTGTTAAATAAGCCAAACATATTTGTATTGCTTTTAAGAAAAAAAAACAAAAGTAATATATTAAATAAAACTGTGAACATGAAGCACATCTCTCAGGTATGTTCAACCTGCCTTGTTTAAAAAGGTAGGTTAATTGTGTTTAATAATTTTAAGTATATTACTAAATTATATTTTAATTTGCTACGTACTTTTTAAATAAAGTAGATAATTAAATTTAAGTTTCAATTTTCCTTTAAAATTATAATTTTTAGTTTTTAAATTTTTTAACTTCTGTTTTAAATATAACTAACATGCTTTTATCACTGACGATGCTATCCAACTACCGTTTAGCGAAGAAATATACACAATGCTGTTTCAGCATTTCAAGCAATTGAATCGTCTAGAAATTTTATATGAAAAGCACTAAATACTGAAATGACTTAATTTCTTTTCGAATTTTTTACTCGAATCGCTGGTTTAAAATATAAAACAGCACATTATTTGAACAACACATAGAACCTCGAGATTGTTTTTTTTTTTCTTGTTATTTTAAAATTGCTCAATTTAAGTTTAATTCTTTTTTTATAAAAAATATTTTTGTAGCTTTGAGTTTAAGCCAGCACTATACCTTGCCATCCCTACATAGAAAAAACTATTTTTAAAAAGAAAACAATTATGCTCGATAATGTTTTGAGACATAAACAAACGATTCTTAAATTAAATAAGGTAAGTAATAACTGTCAAATAAAAATATTAACGGACCAGTTGAATTGTCAATTTTTCCATTTAGCTCCTTTATTTTCCAACTCAGGAGGCTTCTTCACCCTTCTCACCAGCCACATATCTTAACATGTAAAAAACAAACAACCCCCAAATAGTTGGTCGGCTCGTTTGACTTTTCAACCATGTCGTCTTTTATATGTATTTCGCTCTACGAACCAGTGACAAGTATCCACTTCCTCTCTTACCACTTCATCATTGCCTGTACATTACACTACATTTTTTATATTAACAGAAAAACATTATTTTTTACACTTACATACATATGTATGTATGTATGTATGTATGTATGTATGTATGTATGTATGTATGTATGTATGTATGTATGTATGTATAGGAAATTTATTCATAAATCAAAATATTTACAAGAAATTATAAATAAATTAAAAATTTTTTGCCTTTGATTGCATTTTTAATTTTAATTTTTTTTTTTTGACACTCCTGTCAATAAAATAAAAAACCTTTTAAATTGCAAAATTTCAAATTGTTTTTTTTTTTTTTAAATTTACAGCTAATTTTAAAGGTTAGTTTACTTTCCAGTGTTGCTATGCTCAATGTTTTAAGCTACAGCTTAGTGTTTGGCTGCATTCAAGAATCCATAATCATTATAATGGGTGATTTTTTTGAGGTTAGGATTTTCATGCATTCGTATTTGACAGATCACGTGAGATTTCAGACATGGTGCCAAAGAGAAAGATGCTCAGTATGCTTTGACATTTCATCATGAATAGACTTACTAACGAGCAACGCTTGCAAATCATTGAATTTTATTACCAAAATCAGTGTTCGGTTCGAAATGTTCAAATGTGACAAATTTTGTTCAGCGATGAGGCTCATTTCTGGTTGAATGGCTACGTAAATAAGCAAAATTGCCGCATTTGGAGTGAAGAGCAACCAGAAGCCGTTCAAGAACTGCCCATGCATCCCGAAAAATGCACTGTTTGGTGTGGTTTGTACGCTGCACAGTGGTTCAGAAACGTTTTTCATTGGCCAAAACTCTGTAACTTTTTAACTAATAAAGATTTTTTAGTAGTTCTTTTTTTAGTCAATAGACAACATCTTAAGCTTTTACCGAGTTTTGGCCTTATTAAAATCGGTGAAGCGGTTGCTGAGAAATTCAAGCCTAAAGTTGAACTTTCGACTTGCTTTTTCTAATTCTTGTTTGAAATTCCGTTTCAAATGTGCCAACTCATTTTTGACCCACTTTTCCTTAAACAATTTGGCTCAAATTTGGTCCACGGGTCAATCTTGGATGACAATACAATATTTTGCCATCCTTAGGGTGGCCCCTATTTTCACTGACTAACTTTATGCCTAACAATACTTACATATTTCCTAGTTTTTGGTCAATTTTAAAACAAAACAGTGTAATTTAATTTTTCTTTAATTATATACATATTTATTTATAGTTATAAATAGATTCTTGGTAAATAAAATAACATTTAATATTAATGTTTGTATACTTTATTTTATTCAAATACTAAATTCAAATTATAATTATTATTCATTTGGCTGGAATATTTCCTGTAAATATTCTATATTCTGCTCTGTATTACCTGTGTCCTGTAGCAGTGCCTTAGCTTCAGCATTTAGTTCCGAATGATTCTGAAGTTCCCAATAATATATGAAATAAATCTTCATTTGTAGAAATTCGTGATATTTTTCTGGTATTATGTTCTCTGTAAAACCTGTTATTCTTGTTTCTTTTTTCCTGGGCTTCCTCTGACAAATCTCCAATTGGTAATAAATGGTGCTTAATGACCTCTTCTCCATGATAAAGAACTTTATACACTGTTGCTGACATATTTCTATATTTGTATTTGGATGTATATATATCAGCGGTTTCCTTGGCGTAATCACCAAATTTTTTAGCATTAATTAGTTCATTGCACGCAAGTACTTCAGTAATTGTTTTAAATCTTGAAATAACATCTATATCAACACCTGTTATATCAGATGTAGTTTCGGGATCCAAAAAAAAATCTTCTTGCGGTGTTGCCATCGTTTGTGTTACCTGATCCTTGTTTTGGTTGATCTATAATCAACCCGTGCTTGAGAACTGCATCTTGAACTTGTTTCTTTTTCAATTTTCTTATCTCTTTGTTGGTGTCATTATTTCTTACTGATCCTGAAGCTCCGAAGTCCAAATCATAGCTTATTTTCAGTATGTGACCCATAAATCTTATCCTTGTATGTAGCGGTGATAATCCGAATTCAAATGCATCAATACTATCCTCCGACTTTGTCGGTTCTTGGTTTAACTGACTTGATGTTGCTTTACATATAATACAGCTGGATGAAGCTTTTGTATCAGTCAAAACCTGGGCAGTTTTTCCGTCTATCATAGATAGTATTAATTGGTAATTCAATTTAATAGTCTGTTCCTCTATCTCTAACTCTAATGGCCTTAGTGTTGAAATTTGAGTTCTAATGTCACTTACTTCATTCTTAATGGTATCATGAGTTTCCTTTTTAAATTCAAATTTTATTGGTCTTCAGTATTTTGTAGAAGATGGAGTTTGGTTTTTCCAAATATAAATTGTTTGCACTGTGCTGGACGAAGATTCCGAGGCCTCTAAGTTTTTTTATCAGTCGCAATGGTACAAATGACACCATGAACTGTTTTTAACTTTAAATCCAGAAATAATGCAAGCGCTTCCTCATTTGTGAACTGTTTTTCCTGGTTTGGTGTCGGAATGCTTTTAAGGATCCGTTTTGTTCTCACCGGACTAGCAGAAATGACTTTTTCAATGATATCCACTTTCGTAAATTGTTTTTGTGATCGCAGCTTGTAAAGAAAACTATCTTTAATGTTTTCACATCCGATTTCTTCATTTATATTCTTAAGTTTTCGTCTCTTAGATCTATGGCTACAGTTATCTAACGATTTTTCTGGTCTTCCACCGCTCTTCTTATTTGTGGTTTCTGAAATCACCTGGATACTAAGTTCACCTTGTAACCAATTTTCAAAGCGCTTGTAAAATTTACTTTTACTATAGTGAACTTCCTTGTAGCGTTTTTGCAATATTTTTACACAATCAGATACTTTGTTTTTTATTTCCAATTGTGTTTCACTGATAGCATTTATGTTCAATTTTCTTTCAATATGGTTTAGAACATCTTCTTTGTTTTTGTTTTTAAAATATTCTTCGGTCAATTCATTATAGCTGAAAGTTTCCATATTTGAATTAAGCTGAAAATAATGTATTTGTTGAAGTGCTATAAAAATAACTTCCAAAAATTTATCAACCTTTTCAAATCGAATTCTTGTCTGACAGTAAAATTTATTTCCAAATTTTTGTCCTTATATACTCAATAAAGAAATGTCAAACTTAAAGTAGATTACGTACACACAAAAAAATATTAGAGCTATTATTACCTAGGCTAGCTCAGGTATTTTTCTTTTGTATGGAATTTTTAAGACAAAAACCAAGTTCAACTACCTAAGCTGATTTGGAAAACGTACAATAAATTTGCCGTTTTAAATCGAATACTTGTACCGAAACTTGTACCGAAATAAAATTTATTTCCAAATTATTGTGATTTATACACTTGTACCGGAATAAAATTTATTTCCAAATTATTGTGATTTATACACTATATATAAAAATATACTATAAATAAAAATGTTAAACCTAAAGTAGATTACCTAAACACAAAAAACTAAGTTTAACTATCTAAGTTGATTCGGTTTATACAAGTTTTCTATGGGAAAATTTGTCATATACAACTTATACTGGATTTTAAGGAAATTTTACCAAAAATTGTTTTGTGTACTAAAATTCTCAATTTTCGAATGGAATTAACTTTTTAGTTAGATTCCTCTCTTTCCCCTTACGTTTTGCTATCTGCAATTTGTACTTTTGGCAGTGAATGACTTCTAAAGTAAATTTACTAGCAATTTTGATAGAAATTTGTTTGTAAAAATGTTGAGTATTTTCATTAAAATAGAAAAAGTGTTCTACGGGCGGATCCGGGCGGGTGCAAAAGTATATATAGGCTTAAAGAGAACACTTTTGCCTTTCTTTGGGTGGTTTCGGTTTTTTGTCCTTTTTTGTCCTTTAGAAGTTATATACTACTAAACTTCAAACTTTGCGAATATATGGAGGTTTCCAATTTTAAACATAACACCTTATTTACAAATTATACAGGGTGCGCATATACCATTTCTTAAAAACATCAGTTCACCCAACATAACAAAAAAAACCGCAGCTCAATATCGATAACAGTTTTTAAGAAATCGCAATTAATATGAGAGCAAATATTACAATTTTTATTTTATTTTTAAATTAACATAAATTCTTTGCCTTTAGCAGCATGCCACGCCCACTACTGCGAATATTTTGACCCAATTTTTCGGCTACCTTAGTTTTGATCTGTTTTCTTTCTGGTGACATACAAATTTTAAGAATCTGTGTCAACAAAAAATATAGGTTTTGGCCAATGAAAATTAATTCTGAACCACCGTGCGCTGGTGGAATCATTGGACCGTATTTTTTCAAAGATGCTGTTGAACGCAACGTTACGGTGAATGGCGATCGCTATCGTTCGATGCTAACAAACTTTTTGTTGCCAAAAATGGAACAACTGAACTTGGTTGACATGTGGTTTCAACAAGATGGCGCTACATGCCACACAGCTCGCGATTCTATGGCCATTTTGAGGGAAAACTTCGGAGAACAATTCATCTCAAGAAATGGACCGGTAAGTTGGCCACCAAGATCATGCGATTTGACGCCTTTAGACTATTTTTTGTGGGGCTACGTCAAGTCTAAAGTCTACAGAAATAAGCCAGCAACTATTCCAGCTTTGGAAGACAACATTTCCGAAGAAATTCGGGCTATTCCGGCCGAAATGCTCGAAAAAGTTGCCCAAAATTGGACTTTCCGAATGGACCACCTAAGACGCAGCCGCGGTCAACATTTAAATGAAATTATCTTCAAAAAGTAAATGTCATGGACCAATCTAACGTTTCAAATAAAGAACCGATGAGATTTTGCAAATTTTATGCGTTTTTTTAAAAAAAAAAGTTCTCAAGCTCTTAAAAAATCACTCGTTATTATTACATGCACGTAATTCCTAAATTTATTCTAAAATTGAAACACACTTTGCGCAAGTTGAATATTGTTCAAGAATATTATTCTTCTTTTTAAGTTCGAAATATATTATTACTCTACCAATTTCATTAACACACCTCGTACATATCAACATCAAAGGAAAAGACTAAAAAAATAAAATCTACAAAATGTCTTTAAGGTTTAGAAAGGAGAAAGAACTATTTGAAATGTACAAATAATAACAACAGAAATATCTATGTTGACAGGTAAAGCACAAAATGTGTCTGCACAAACAATAATAACAAGAGCCATGTGCAGTTTGAAAACGAAAAAAAGAAATTGTAAAGAACGGAAACGTTAAAAGAAAATATTGTTTCAATTCAATTGAAGATGAAAATTGTCTGATTGCTAGTACGCAAACAATATGAGTTTACAATTTATGTTTGTATGTATCTGCTTGTGTAGTCGTATTAGTCATGAGAAAAGATTTATTATATCTTTGAATACTGCGTTTTCTTCTGAATAAGCCGATATTGCTTTTAATTAATCTAATTATTTAAATCCGCAACAGTATCTGAGACAGAGAGTATCCATAAGCCACTTATTAAAATAATTTTAATCTGAAACCAATTAAAACCTTTAATTGCTGAAAGTAATTTTTTCTGTGTGATAAATAAAAAATATTTTTCATTACAAATACAACACGATGTGGCTGCTGTCAGAGTTGGGTGAATTACAAAAAGCCCTCACAACAACATTAGGACAAGCTTAACATAATATAGCATTGTCATCAGGTTTACTAATTAAAACCTATTTTATGCCTATTCGCGCTACGAATAGACGTTGAATATATTTGACTTAAAGAAACAATGCAAGTTAAATAAAAGCTTGTTAAAATAGTTGTATGGTCTTGAGTATTATAAAAAGTGTTTCATTTACATTTGAATTTTTATTATAAAAAGTTATGGGTAATTAGCATAATATTAAATAATTAATCTTTAAATTCCCAAGAATTTTTATTTTTTATTACCAAAATTTTATGAAATTAATTTATACTATTTGTGTTCAAAATGTTTCCTGTGTATGGAACCCCTATGTTCATCTAAAGTTTTTTTTGTGTTAAGTTTTGGGTTTTTATGTGTTCTGACATATTTTGTAAAATTTCATGGCCAACATTTAATCCCCGTGTTTTTATGATATGTTAGAATAAAGCCGTAAAAAACCATTATGCGGGGGAGTAAGAGGATTAATTAACATAAACCAGACCCCAGTAGAGAAAACATAGTTTTATATAACGATAGGCTGCAAGAACACGTATATTTTTTGTGGTCTTCTTACCCAGAATCAATCGTCAGAACACCGTAATTTTTTCCTGCTGAACTATGTAATATAAGAACATATTTTATATATTTAATGGTTACTAAATTATATTATTTTGGAAAAACTCCTGGATTGGGGTTACAATTTTTCAAACATAATATGTATGTTTAATTTTAGTGTGTAATGGCCATTGAATAAACAAATGTTTAAAAAAATTTGTTTACCGTGACCAAAAAAAAATGTTTGGAACAACTATAATTTTTCCACCTCAAACATATATCACAAGAGAGAACACATTGTGGTTCTTGTGAACAATCCAACGCGTGCACAAAATATGTAGATTTTACTTTACTTTAAATTTAAATGTTTAAGTAGCGCTTAGGTAGCCGCAAAAGTGAAAAATTTCCCGAAAAATTTTTAGCTACCTAAGCGCTATCTAAACGGTGTTAAGAATCATTCCTAGGAAGTTCATATGTTCTAGAAAGTTTGTTTATTGAGATCTTAGGTTCATTTTTTTAGTTAATTGTTTCCTTGAATTTTGAACGGTTTGCTACCTATGGACCTGAACAGGGGAGAAAAGGTAAAAAAATTTAATTTTTTAAAGTTTTTTGCGATTTCGACCTTTAAGATGAAGTTTTTTTGATTTTATAAGTTAACAATTTTTGTTCTTCATGACAAGAGCTACAACTTTGCCTCAGAGAGTATATCAAAATTTCAAAAGGTTTGCAAAATATTAGCTTGAGGAAATGATCATTTGTTTTGCAAAAATGTATCGAGGCCCCACATTTTTGAGGGCCCATAAAAAAAAAACCTGGAGGACTTTGGGCAAAACTGGGGGACAGGGGTCTTTTTTTTTGTCGGTCTTTTATCACGTAGTGGTGTCCGTATATGGTTATTTTTTCCGTGTTGCACTGTGTAAAAAAAGAGAGACGGGATTACATTACATTACAAATTGATAAATTCTTTATAAAATATTTTTATCACAAAAATCTAAAAGTATGGAGAACAAGGTCGGTAATTTAAACAGTCTTTTAAAATTAGTTAGACTGTCGGTTAAAAAACTACAGACTTATTTTAACTTTTGTACACATGGATAACTTTCTTTCGCTTACGGATTTAAATACTCAGCTTCGCTACAAAAATCTCTCAAACGCTACAAAAATCTCTAAAGATTTTTGGGTTATACTCAAAATATCCATTGATACCATAAAAACTTTCAGATCTTCATAAAGCCCACAGATATTTGTAGTTGGATGTCATGACTGGAAATTTAATAACAACTTAATACATTTTAGAAAAGCATATATTGCCCTCATCCAATACAATCTCGTAAATGCAGTGCATACAGTTTTGTATCGAGGTGTTTTAAAGCAGATATAATACTACATTTTTTTTTGTTTGTTTATTTGTTGAATTCTATTTATGGTTAAATGTTGCTCTAGTTTCTATTTTCTGTCTTCCATTTTGCCAATATTTTATATAGTATACTATATAGTTTTCGATGTATTGTTGTTTCCAATTTTCAATAACTGACTTCACTGCACACATTCACATGCAGCCAAATATTATTTAGTTTTTGTTCATGCACTTCAATTACCAAGTCGTATTGTATGTCATGCACATCATTGGAAGCATTTTGGTTTATAGTACTTGTACTAAAATATTTTGTATTTTTATTGTAGGATTGAAAATTTTGATGGTTTAATTTTAAATTGTAAATATGATTAAATTTTAAATATTTATAGGAAGTAAAATTTCATTTCATATTAAAGGCAGTCGTATATGGAAGACAATATGGGAGTTACAGTTGCTAAGGATATTTTATATTTAATTAAAGTTTTATTTATGTATAAATATGAAATCAAGAAATATTAACAAATATCAACAAATTAAATTTACATTCGAAAAAGAAATAATCATTTGATTGGGTCCTATCAAATTTAAACTATTTGAGTACTACGTAAGTATAAACAAAAGAAAAGATAATTGTATGAATTACAAAAATAAGTTTCCCATTTCATTCTGTGGCATAGTCGGTTAGGATTTAGAGAAACATGCAACTCTAAGAGTTCAATGATATATCAGCAGTTTGGAAGTCCTTTTGCCAATCTCAACTTGAAAAACATAAGTATCTCAACAGAATGGAATATATTTTTCAAACTGAATAACGTATTTAATCTGAGTTTATTTCTAAAACTTGTTATAATATGGTTTTTCACATTGGATTTTACAATACTTTCAGATTTGAAAGTAGTCTGAAAACATAGTTTGCACCAACTCTTCGTATGTCAAAAAATTGGCTATAAATGGCATAAGGGTACGGTGTGAATTCAACACAAGAAGGGAAGTAACATTTTTACTCACATTTAGATACTATTAGACTCAAAATTTATTCATAAATAATGTATTTTAAACTTTTCAATACAAAATAAATTTCATTTTGTTGACATTTATTTGGTGAAATCTACTTCCTCACAGCATTGTATTTTTTTTTTTTTTTTTGGTCTTTTAGGGGATAAAACTTTTCATACAAAATAATAAATATTTAAAATAGCATTCAGTCTAACGTTTTTCGCATAAATATACATAACTATATTAGAAAAAATATAAAACTTATATTTTTATTTAAAAGCGAAAGAAATATTTAATTTTAACATCTAAAATTGAATGGAAATTATTAGGTTTTTTTCCAAAACATTTTTAATATTATGTGTAGTTTAGGTGCTGTGGGGATTTTTTTTATGATATACTCAGTTGACTCCTATGGATTCCAAATAGTGTCTAATATTTAAAAACAATTTTTTTCTCAACCAAAGTTATACTTCAAACTTTTTCTACCTATTTCTTTGGTATATACTATTCCAATAAGACACAAAAGCCCTTCATTAGGGTGCATACTTGAAAATCGCCAGTTGTCGCTGAAAGAAAAGCGTATACCTTTTTTTATAAAAAGTGGTTAGATTTTAAGGACCTATGTTGATTTTGAATGAAAAACAAATTATTTAGGAAATTATTGTCATTTCGTTTTATTTGACTAATATTGGTATGGTTCAATTATGTATGGAACAAAATATCGGCCAAATGGCCGACGCGACCTCGGCGGCACATCTCCATCCGATGCTCCAAATTTTCGATGACGCTGAGGCATAATTGAGATTCTATGCCATTAATGTGCTGAATTATCTCATCCTTTAGCTCTTGAATTATTGCTGACTTATCGACGTACAACTTTTCTTTCAAATAACCCCAAAGAAATAAGTCCAACGTTGTCAAATCACATGATCTTGGCGGGCAATTGACAACGCTACCACGTGAGATAACACGGCCATTGAATTTGTCGCGCAAAAGAGCCATTGTTTCGTTAGCTGTGTGGCAAGTGGCACCGCTATGTTGAACCCACATATCGTCCACATCCATATCTTCCAATTCGGACCATAAAAAATTCGCACCCGATGATGCCGTAAGTCCATAAACCGTACCAAACAGTCACTCTTCGTGGGTGCATTGGTGTTTCGACAATTACTCTTGGCTTATCATTCGCCCACATGTGGCAATTCTGCTTATTGACGAATCCACTGAGGTGAAAATGTGCCTCATCACTAAAAATGATTTTCTTCAAAAAATGAAAATTGAAGCCTGAATAGCTTTAACGCATTGGTCGATTGAATGTCTTTTAGTGGTTCAAATTGAGTTAGTCCGAAATTGAGAAATGTCAAATTGAATTCAGAAAAAAACTTGACGTTTCGGCGTGGTTCATATTCAACAGCGGCCCTTAAAATTTAAACACCCGATACAAACTTCGCAAAAAAAATGTATTAATTTTAAAAATGTATAAGCGTATGAGTAATATTTAATTAAAATCAAAATATCAAAACACGCCCTGTCAATATATAATTATCAGTGAATACTTTAATACTTATTCAAATCAAACAATAGTAGTAAAAAAGGAAGCGGAGTAATTCCTTACTAGCTAAATTCTAACAAGTTTTACTTGTTGTCGAAGCACTACTTTTAATTCTATTTTAGTTTTTATTATTTTAGAAAATAATTTACCAATAATTTTAGAATAAAAAATGGTAAAGTTATCAAAATCCTAAAAAATATGAAGAAGTTGTTGTTTCTAGTTTATGCATATACTTTTGCACCTTTATATTTTGTGGAAAAAATTATTAGTTTAAATAACGAAACAAAAATACTTTATAAAATATGTATGTATCTGGTGCTTGTTTTATCTACATGAGAATTAAAAATGTTAATCAATACAGAAATATTGTGCAATGGAATTTTTTAATCATACTTTGCTAGGTAAAATCATTGCATTTATTTTTTAAATATAAATTCCGGTATATTGACTACATTGATTTTGGCGTCACTAGAGGCTTGAATATTTGCATCCAATGCTTCAAGCGTTGCTGGTCTGTCGGCATAAACCAATGACTTAAATTAAATTATAAAAAGTAATCCAGAGGCGTTAAAACATAAAAACGAGGGGGCCAGTGAACAGGACCTTACGTACTTACTTAGGTGGCTATTACAAAACATTTGTTCATGTAGCCGAACGTAAAATAGATTTCCAAGCGCCTCGAACTTCTGCGCTTCTTCTCCAGTTTCTGACACCAAGTTTCGAGATGTCTTCCTCAACTTGATTTTTCCATCGAAGTTTCGGTCTTCCCCTTCTGCGTGAACCGTCACCAGGTTCGTATTCAAATGACTTTCTAGCTGGATCATCTTCATCCATTATCACAACATGACCTAGCCAACGCAATCGTTGTAATTTGATACTTTGACTATGTCTATGTCATCATACAGCTCATACAGCTCATGGTTCATACGACACCGATATTCTCCGCCAACGCAGATTGGTCCATAGATTTTTCGAAGAATTTTTCTCTCAAACACTCCAAGCACAGCATCATCTGCTTTTGCAAGTACCCATGCTTCGGAACCATATAATAGCACGGGTAGTATCAGTGTCTTGTAGAAAGTGATTTTTGTCTGTCGAGAGGTGGCCTTGTTTTTAAACTGCTTACCTAGTCCAAAGTAGCATCTATTGGCCACTATTATTCTTCTCTTTATCTCAAAATTGATGTTGTTTGTTTTGTTGATGGCGGTACCGAGGTATATAAAATCGCTGACTACCTCAAAGTTGTAGTTTTCAACTTCCACTGTCTGCCCGAGTCTACTGGACGTCTTGTGCGTTGATACCATCAACTTGGTTTTATCGCCGTTTACTGCCAGACCCACTTTGGCAGATTCTTTTTCGATTTTTTCAAAGGTGGCAGTTACCGCTCGCAATGTTCGACCCATGATGTCTATATCGTCAGCGTAAGCGAGTAACATGTGTTGTTTAGTGTATAGCGTGCCAGTTCTATTCACATTCGCATCCCGTATAACCTTTTCTAGCAGGATATTAAAAAGGTCACATGATAGACTATCGCCTTGTCTGAAACCTCGTTTGGTACTAAATGGCTCGGAGAGGTTTTTTCCTATTTTAACTGAAAATCGCGTATCACTTAAGGTCATCCTGCACAGCCGTATTGATTTTGTAGGGATACCAAACTCAGACATGGCTTGAAACACCTTTGAACGAATGGAGCTGTCAAAAGCAGCCTTGTAGTCGACAAATAGATGGTAGGTGTCGATCTGTTTTTCTTGGGTCTTTTCCAGGATTTGACGTAAGGTGAATATCTGGTGAACAGGACCACTTCTGTAAATAAAGTTGTCATGGAATTGATTTTGCAGTAAGTCGATTGATTAGCGAGCTGTATGACAAGGGTTATCGTCTTATTAGAAATAATGTCGTTGATTTTAGCTGATTAATTTTAGAAAACAAAAATTTAGTCAGTATGGCTTGATAGCGCAATTTGTCTTGCTCCTTACGTGCATGGCTACTTGGTCATTTCGAAAGAAAGAAAAATGTCGACAGCGCAACGGTCAGTCCATTTTATTGAATGTAAAGCTGATTCGTTAACGGCTTGAAGATTGTGTTCGCCTAATATGGCAATTTTGCTTAATGACGTAACCACCTTACCAGAAATGAGCTTCATCAACTTTAGCCAATTTCAAATGAGCTCAATCAGTAAAAATGCAATGCAAACGATGGTCGTATGGCTTCAAGTCTTGCATTAGCTTTATTTTATACACATATAAGCAAAATACTTCCGTAAAATGTTTCACGTAGTAGAAGGACAAAGGCCAACAAGATGGGAACGGCGGCGAATCGTCATTTCGGCGTCTTCTTCAATATTTCGCGTTTTAGCAGCAATATTCTCTTCACTTCGCACATTTCTTTGTCTTGTTCATGGATTTAAATCGAGAAGAGTAAAATTATTGAGAAAACTATCAACAAGTGCACGAACTGATTGCTCACAGTTCTATTTTTAAGTAAATTTCCTCTATTTGGAAGCGTTGTTCTGTCGTTTAACGATTTATAATACCTTGCCAAACCTTCACCATTAACCTTAGTTATCGATAGCGATAGTTGTAATGCATATTTAATAAAATCCATAATTCCACTCCAAATATTTAGAAAAATTATTTATTAGATGTTTTTTGGCTATACTGGTAATAATAATTTCTGGAATTGTGTAAATTTTAAAAAAATACTTTGAAAAATATGCAAATCTTATTGCAACACATACATATATTTTATGAGCAACAGGCAAAGTAGTTATAAATGTAATTATAATTACAAAATATTTTATTTCTTTTCAAGTGACTAGTTCTTAAGTAACATTTACTATGAAAGGGACCTTTCACTGTAGCATGAAAATGACCTAGGAGTGGGCCAATTGACACGATACTCTGTAATAGGTCTTAGGCCTTACCTAAATGTGCATGTTCAATGTGAGTTACTATATCTATGTAAATTGTCTACTTGTTAACACTTGTAAATCAATTGCCAGTCATAACTTATAATTTTATGAATTCTCTAATTTCACAAGAGTATAATTAAAACATTTTTAGACAGATTTCAATATTTCAAGTGTCTGGCTGCAGCAATTACCAAATTTTGGAGATCTTAAGAGATATCCTTGGGTATTTAATTAAAAATAAACTAATCGAAACATTGCCTCCTTTAAAACTACACATCCTTCAATTATACAAATAAAAAAGCGAAGAATTTTCATTGAAAAAATCAATGTCTCCATAACTAAAATGAATTAGTTTTTACTTGCTTCTTTCATTGCACCCATCTTGAAAATGTCGAAATGTTTTATTTGCTAAGAAAGAGTACGGTTTGACGATATTAAATGTTTTCATTGCTTAGTTTTTGTAAAAAGTCAGTTGTTACTCTTAAGATTAATAAGAAACTAAAGGAAATTGTGAAGTAGAAAATTGAAATTTCTTTCCACTTGGCTAAATTTAAACATTTGTTACTTAAAATATATTGGATGGAGCAGTAAGTTCATTTATTCATACAAAAAAAAATTTCAGATAAATTTAAGAAAACAATTTTTTTAATGAAACATTTTTAGCAAATATTTAGATTTTTCATGGTTTTACTTGATTTACATAAAAAAAGGTCTACAACGCTCATCATTTTCTTAATTTTGCTTCTCTTAACAGACACGTTTTTTAGTATTTGCACCTTTTTGTAGACTTTTTTCTTTTTCTATTTCTTAAAAATGTTTTACTAGCGGCTGAGACACAAGGATGACATTCCTTTTTTATATACACTTATTTTCATTGTTAGTTTTAACGGCTTTTTGTCGTTTTTTTTTTTTTTTTTTTTTTGTCAAATACATTTTTCCTTCCTTAAACCATCATTTTTATCTTTGTTTTCATATACTTTATGGTAATATTTAAAAAGGACCAAAACTTTAACGATGATTAACGAACTTTGAAATATTTTGAAGAGGCATTTGTTTGAATTAAGAAAGGAAAAAGGGATCATGATCAAAGTGTTTTAACGTAAAAAATGGACAAAATTGCAAAATGTTTTGCTTATATGTAATATTTTTCACCAGTTCCTATGTAAAATGAATATTTATTTGTATTTTATACATAGTATTGTCCTTCGAAAGCCAATATTTCGTATCTTTTTGACAGATTTCATAGAAAAATATTTACAGTGTTTTGAAGTCCTGCATTGAACAAAATACATTATTATCAGAAGGAAAAATATTATTGTCGGAAAAAAAGCTTTTTATACTCTATTTTCCTAATACTTGTTACCTGAATCGAGCAACATGCAGCCATATATGGTCATCACAAAATGTTATGGAATTGTGTCTGGTCTCAATCGGGCCCGTTTTCTTTCAGTACTCTCTTCAATTAGATCTACTTGTGTTCGGTACAGATATCCCGTGATATTTTCACCTGGTCTTAATAACTCATAATAGTAACATCCTTTCGATCACGCCAAATATAAAGCATTACATTGGCGCCATTTATTTTTTTTATATTTATTCTATAGATGAGATCCTTTCAGACATGTGTTTTTTACATAAAACTAAAATTAGCTGTTTAAATAATCAATTATATCTTATTATATGGCAAATTCGTTTTTCGCCCGAACAGCTCGTATGTGGAATAACATTTGCAGTGGTCTTTCCTGTCAACTTCAATATGAGAAAATCAAATATCCACAAACACTACTCCCTCTATCCTCCTTTCCGTAACCAAATTCCCTATTCCAGCACAATGCATTGAATGAGTGTTCTGAGTTGTGGTCCGTTTTTATATTTCGCTTTACAACATTTTACGATAATGAATAATCAATAAATAAATACAAGCTATTAAAACCTTTACAAATTATTATAATTAAATCTGTGTTTGAATAATTATTGCAAAAGAACCGTAACAGCGGCTGATAGCATCGTGTTAAACGACGCTAAACATTGAAACATACATATATTAGAAATCGGGAATTCGGCCACAATTAATTTGATTGCAAGAAATTTTAGTCATGGTTCTCCGGCTTTTGAGCGTTGGCAATCTGATTAGTTTTAGTCTGCAGCGATGGGACAGAAGATGAACCCCAGACTGCAATGCCAAACCTCGTAAGCAGAAAATTAGGAATAGTTTCTGAACCCATTCAAAATGGATGCTTTGCGGCTAACCAGGTAGCCATTCTTTTGTTTTTGAAAGAGCTGAATTTACATAAATTTTATTTAAATTTCTCTACCTTTCTTGTAGAACAATTCATTCTAATACTACCACTGGCAGCTATGCCGAAATTTTGCAACTACAGCATTAGTAGCTTTCGCATTATTTCGAATATAGACTTAAAAAAACCAGAGTGCGTATAAACATTTTTTTATCTAGCAGCCAATTTGACAATACTTAATTCTAACTGAACAATAACAAAAGAACTGCAAAAAAATTCTAAAAAGTAGCTGTTCCTCACTAATACTCCTCACACTGGATTTGCTTAGTCTTTTCATATTACCATCATGCCACTCGAAATGATTCATCAAAAATACTTTTGTCCTTGCCATATTATTTTTTTACATTTGTAGCATTAAATATGTATTTTTTCTAAATTTGCGTGTTTAAAATAGATTTTGCATTAAACAAAATTTTTCTTATTTCTTGACAGTAAATATGCGAGTGTATTTGTTGGTAGGTGGGTACTTGAAATACAGCGCCAGTCTTCTTTTAGCTTAAAAAAAAAAATCAAAAAAAAAGAACAACGTTAAACGTCTGTAGCATAACAATGATGTTAAACAATATAAAATAACAACAAAAAAATCCAAAGAAAAAGTTTTGATAAATTATGTGAATCGTTTTGACATAATGCTTGCTGTGGTTTTTTGTTTGAAGTCTCGTTTTTAGTTTAATATACATATAAACACATACATATACACGAATATGTATAGCTGGTTTTTGCAACGATTTATTTTTTCATCATTTTCATTTTTTTTTTTTTTTTTCGAAAATAATCAAAGAAATTTTTTAATGGCATCTAAATTGGCTTCTACTTTTAAATGTTTGAACTCAAGGTTAAAAGTAACAAACAGTCTACGTGCTCGATTTCTTAACTTCTTTTATGTTATTTTTTCTAATGGTTTAATTTTACATAAAAGAACTAGAAGAACAAAAATGACAAGCTGTATTGACTTTATACTTTTTTTCTAATGATTTAAAAAGGTTAGCGATATTTTTTGAATACTAAGCACTAAATGGCAAGCAATAAAACACAGCACATATTTTTAGCGAACCAATTTGGTGGCCACAGAAGTTTATGCCATTTAATCATAAATCACTTTAATACAAAATTTCTTATATTTCACAAATAGCAAATGGTAAATAACGTGACAATTTTTGAAGGAAAAAATATAATATTTTTACATAAAAATTGCATACAATGTAGCAAATTTTCGAATGGTCTGATGTGTTTATTTATTCTCTAGTTTTTTTTTATAAATATATAGATATATATGTTATTTTTAAATCTAATCTAGTACAGGGTGTACGTCGGGAAGGTATACTACCTTGTTTTGCCGCCATTTTGGTAAACATTAGTCTTAACAGTTCATATTTGGCAGTCGTGAAGTAAACTCGCGGCAAATTTATTATTTAAAAATGCGGCAATTTTATTATAAAAAAAACGTGTTTTAATCGTTAAAACATTTTATCAAAATCAATCATCGATTACTGTGACGATGAGAAAGTTACATGAAATTTTTTGGAGAAACAACGTGCCAACAAAAAGCACTATTTATCGTGTAGTGAATGATTTCGAAGAAGTAATTTCTGTAAGTAATAGGCCCAAGCATGGACCACAACTGTAAGGTCGGCTGAAAACATTACTGCTGCTCAAGAAAGTGTTCAAAACAATCCATCAACCTTAATTCGACAACGTGCTCAGGAGCTTCGTCTTCAAAGAACAACTTTGGCCACAATATTGCACAAGGATTTGCATTCATTTTCATTTAAGATTCAGTTGACAATACCATTTACGCCGTCGTACATATGCCAATAGGATCTTACAGCTCGTCCATGACAACCCCGATTTTCATGAAAATATCATAATGAGTGACGAGGCACATTTTCATTTGAATGGATATGTGAATAAACAGAATAGTCCATCTGGGCATTGGAAAGCCCTTAAATTATTCATCAGTCACCTTTGCATCCATTAAAAGTGACAGTCTGGTGTGCAATTTGGTCAGGAGGAATCATTGGACTTTACATCTTTGAAAATGAAAACGGCTTAAGGGTAACTGTGAATGGGGAGCGATATCGTGATATGATTGAAAATTTTTTAATGCCACAACTGCATGCTTTGGGCTTGATTAATATGTGGCATCAACAAGACGGTGCCACATCGCTTACAGTCACGATTACAATGGAATTACTGCGAGTAAATATATTTTCGAAATCTGCAAGAAAATCTATTCAAGATTTCAAACAAGAAAGGTGTTGAATAATGTTCAAATAATTTTAAAATAATGTTTTAAAAATACAAAATTTTATTGGACTAGTTTTACCAGTATTTGTTGCAGAAGCGTTTAGGCTAATTCTGACTACTAGCAATTATTCATTAAATCTAGTTTTTGCTCTATAGGAAAATATTTTCGAATAGCAAATCACATGCTCTTGGTAAGATAAAATTTATTAAAAAGCTAAATTGAATGGAAGTTGTAATCTATGGCTCAAATTCTCTAAATTCTATTACGGGCAAGTACCTAACGCTCATTGCTTAAGATTAAGGACAAATGGTAACAGATTTAAATGTCAGATAGCTAAACTGTGGTAGCATTATTAAAGTTTAAAGTTTAAAATAGTAAAGGACTGTGTAACATCACTAAAATTGGAACCAATAACAGGTTGACTATGTGTTCACAGTCAGTGGAATGATCGCCTAATCAGCAAGGGGCGCGACGCTGATTTATAGAACCAAAACCCTTCCGGCTTTGTATAGAAGATGATCTGTTCCTGGGTCAAAACGGAGTTTTCTCTTCATCGGGAAGCTCTGTCAGCGCTCAGATAAGCAAATTATTTAATAAGGTTATCTTAGGAAATATCTCAAATGCTGCTTTCACTTAATAACAGTGTCCTTAAGTTACCTACAGATTGGTTTACCGGACAGTGTGGTCAGTGTGGATATGATTAGATAATTCCGGTTTAATTAACTGCACAATGAGATCTAAAAGCGTGGGTTTTGTAAGTGTCCTGCTAAAGAGTCTCATAGTCACTTGTCTCTTGTTGAGACCGTGGGATGTGTTTGATCTCTCGATGAATATGGCTTTATTCCTAACTTCGAGCTTTCACTGTAGAAATAAAAATTACTCAAAAGTTGCTTTGTATGTTATGATAATAGTCAATAGTGCAGTGGCCTACAATGACCAGAGCCTTTGGTGGGAAACGAACCCACAATAGCATAACACAAAATGATTTTATGCATTATTTCGCACAACAATACATAAAATAATATTAAAGGTATATTTCAAATTAATTAAAGGTCAAGAACTCATATGAAATTAAAATTAATCTAAAATTAGAATGTGGTTTTTATTTAAGCATTAAATAAAATTTATGAAAGTGTTTAAAGTCCAAAAAAAAATTAAAAATGATTTCTATGAGCAATTACAAATCGGTCGACGACCATAATGATTAAAACTAGAATCTCTCGTTTAATTTTTTGAGTTCTAGGAGTAATGTTATATTATATTATTTTACTGTATTAATTTCTACATATTTTATTCAACAACATGGTTTAAAATAATTGTATGGAATTAAAAATATTTAATTTCTCAGAAATTCAATCTAAAATATTTTCTCCCTAATTTTTGCTTCGACTTATTTTAAATGAAGAAGACATAAACCTTGATATGTTATGTCCATGAAAAAATAACAAGGCTAAGATGATATGTTACTGAAGTAAACCCTTAGTATTTTATAAGTGTCATAACATTAATAACATTAATGGCAAATTTAAAGAACAGACAAAAAGTTAAATTATGTTTAAAGAGTTTTTTTCAATGTTTTCCGACAAGTTATAGCTATAAATTGCAAATCATCCATTTTTAGCACCTTTGTAACAGAAGCAGACATAAACTTTCAAGGTGAAGCAATTTGTTAGATACAAATTAAGGAAACAATTTCAACAGAAGAATTTATACAAACTCATGAGGTGAAAGAAAATCACAAAATCAATTTCCCATATTACTCAGATAAAAATTTGAACATAAATAGTATGAATTGATTTCATAACTTTTTGTTTATATAAAAGAAAAGCTAAAAGAAAAAAATATTTTAAAATTTTGCTTGAACGGGATTTTGTCGTTGTGCTAAAAGTGTAAGTAACACGTTATAAGATGAACTTTTTTTATGAATGTCAAATTTCAGCTGATTGCTTTTGCCACTCAAACTTATATATGTGCATGTAGAGAAGTATAAGGAATCCTTGTAGTAAGTGAAACAACGATTCAACTCACACTTAGACACAAAGTAGTTTACAGTTTATCTATTAAGATAAATTGTGAACTATTAATAATATTTGTACCAATAAAGATGATTCTGTAAGCACATAATTTGAATGAATGAATATTTTCCTAATTTTTATTTATGTTTTCAAATATTTTAGAAAAATATTAAAAAAGCACACGTTATATTTGGTTCATATTGTTTGTTACGATGTATGAAAATAGTTTGGGAAAACCGTCATGTTCGATTCAAATTATTTATGAAAAAGTCAGACATCATTTATACTTTAATAACGTAAATATTTGTAAATGAATAAATACAATGGTAGCTACGATTACCATTGTATTTCCATATGCCTTTTTTAATTTTTTTTTTTTTTCAAACTGGCTGATTAATAATAGGAAAGTTCAGTCTTAATTTTGGCTAAAAATGTGTGTTTTGCCCATTAAGGAAAATAAAATTGTGGAACAAGATTGACGTGAGTACCTGCCTAGTTGGCCTTATCTCACGGTGGTCTTACCACCGAGTAAAATGTAAGCGTAGGCTAACGCCCCCATTGTGTAGTATAACAACACTTTACGATTTCCATTAATCGCAATTTGTGTGTGATACAGTCACAATGAGTAGCAATTTATATAATATGGCAAGCCTTATCCAAGGCAAGCCTAGATCCATATTATATCCTTTTGATTAGGGGTTGGGAGGCTATCCAAACTCCATCTGTTGAGATTGCAACAGCACACTTGATCGACCGTGCACCATACCTACATAAATCGATCTTAAACCACAACCACCACGTGTACCTCAGAAGGGGACCTCACCAATAACCGGTCAAAGAGAGGATGGGCTCCCTGTGGGGCCACCGATTCCCGTGGTACCAGTCCTTTGGGCATGGGTCGGGCCTCGAAGAGAACCCGTAAGTTTTATCACGCAGACCTTTTCTTCCAGATTTAGGTTCTAGGAACCCTAGCGTCTGGTGCCCCTATTTTCCCCGAGTGAACCGCGTCAAAGCATTTGTCATTCCTGCAGTGACAATTGGAACCCCCGGGGGGAAAGGAAAATAATATGTAAGACTTTTTTTAACCCCTATTTTTCTTCTCATTTCGCATTCTAATAGATCCGCTAATCAATATCAACGAACGAAACGAATCCGCCGAAATTAAATATATATTCGAATTCGTCTTTACAGATCAAAAAATCTATACAATGCTGAGAGTAATATAACGACAAAAAGCCTATTCAAATAGTAAAGTATAATATAAAATTCAATTATTAGATAAGTTTTAACACCAACTTAAATCTTTCGAAGTATATGATTTTACAATTACTTAATTTGATAATATTAATATTCAATTTTATTTATAATTTAATAGATAAAAATGTAAATGTTTATTTTATAGCAATAAAAAATACAAATGAAATTTTGAAGTCATGCTTAAGTTAGTTTTATTTTCTCTTAGAAAGAATAATTTAAATTTCAAATTAGGTGATTAATATTAAAGCAAATTTGAGAAAATTAAATGGAATGCATTTTCTAGACAGCTACATACGTCCATCATCATCACTCTTCGCATCTATCTACTTTGGGTAGTGTTTAGTTGTAAAACAACCTAACTCAGATAGAGAAATACGAGAACAACTGTATTCAATCATCAATCGTCAGATAGTGAGAACGAAGTCTACCACTACCTTAAGCTCTCTCTTGTTTAATATTTTTACTTTAATATTTACCACCTTATATTTGTTGTTGCTTCAGCCAACCTTCGGTTAGCAATGAAAGCTAATTTTTGTTTATTTCTTTTGTCATTCATTCGTTTTCAGTTAATACTAATCTAGTATAAAATCAAACTTTATTGGGTAAACATGATTGGGTGGTGCTCTGCAATTTTAAATATTGATTATTTGAAATTTTTATTAGTCGAACTATTTATTTTACGTACAGATGAAATTTTAAGTCAAGCTTAATTTCTTTTTATTCGCTCTAAGAAAGAATAATTTTAATTACAAATTTAAATAAAATGTTCGTTATTATTCTTTAATATGAATCACCTAATTTGTAATTTAAATTATTCTTTCTTAAAGAATATAAAACGACTGCCCCTAGTTTGTAATGAAAATTGCACGTGCATTTTATCCACTCATAGCCACTTTTAGACTAAATCTATGTATATACATAAATAAAATCAAATGTCGTTCGTTGATAATCACTTCAGTTAAGAATGGCTGCAACGATTTGGCCAATTTTTTTTCCAAGTCTTCATCATAACCCAATTTAAGATTTTTGGCAAGAAAAATTGACAACGCCCACTTTTTAAGTAGCTAGAGAACTATAATAGGTAGATCTTTGAAATTTCGCACCAGTACCCTTTTATTAATATAAATAATCTAGCTAAACATAAGCTGGATTGGAATAGTGGGCGTAGTACCTTCTATACAAAATGATCAATTATTATTGTCTACCTGGAGATCTGCAATAGGTAGAGTCTTGAAACTTTGCACAAGTAACTCTCATACTAATATGCATAGTCTAGCAAAATACAGACTGGATGGGACAGTTCAAATGGAACCTGCCATACAAAGTAAAAAATTATTGTGTACCTCGAGAACTACAATAGGTAGAGTCTTGAAACTTTGCACAAGTACGCCTCATATTTGTCTACAAAATGCGCACTACATTGGTGTAGAAAAATAGAGATTGGATTAGGATAGTGATAATACCGAGCGTTTTCGAGTTAATGGGTAGATGGGTGTAGCGCAGCGCACCAGGTATAGATAGTAAACAATATAATTCCATAAGAAGAAAAAGTTATGTATTTAAATGTACATTTACCGACAAAATATGCGCTAAAAATTAATAAAATAATAAATATATTTCTATTAACATACAATAACACAAAACAAACATTAAAATTTATGTAATAACACTGGAATATAATTCTGAAAAATCTTTTAAAAAAGAATAGTTTTTGTTAATATAAAATTAAATATAAAAGATACATGATGTAGAAACAATATTATTGTAGAAATAAAAGTGTTTAAAATATTCCGCTTTCAAAAAAAGGGTGTTGCCAGCAACAAAATTTTCAAACAAATTTTCATGTACAGAAGTAGTCCCGTTACAGTTTTATTATACATATGTGTGGTTATGATTTTTATTAATTGTGAAGAATTTCTTTTGGTAAATTTGTATTTATTTTCTAGTCTGCATTTCGAATTATAATTATTTGAGATGGGGTCAAAAATTATCAAAATACGTCACAGCTTTTTAAAATTTATCCTTTTGAAATCGATTGAGTGACGTTACATACCTATAAGTCTCGTCTGTTGCAATCCATGAAACTCTTGTACATAGAAAAGTATGATGCGCGTACTTTAAAGAAAATATTTTCATTGAAATCGGATTTGTTACCTTTCATATTCAAATTTTCTGGCAAAACTTACCATCAAAGATTTTTCACATTTCTGTCATCAGTAATAAAGGGTCACCTTAAAATTTACATTTTTACAAACAAAAAAGGATTCTTTCAATACTGAATAAAAAATTAAACCTCTAAATTTTTTATCAAAAGTTTACAGCACTAATATGTAAGTTATCCTTTCGTTTCTGTTATTTTTTCATAAACTATAAACAATCACACATATACATATGCATGAATGTACATACGTATATGTGTTTTATGTTTGACATAAAGGTAAAAAGTTGCTGTTCTGTCATGTCAGTATAAAATTACATTTAAATGTTTTTTTTTTGTGTTTACAATATAACAAATTTTTACATGTTTCAGTTTTAATATTCATGTGTCAATTCGAACATATTTATAGTTGTTTTGTTATTGATATTTAGAACATGCGTTTGCAGTTTTACTTGAACTTGACATAACTAAAAAATTTAGGTTTATTACGTTTACCTCATGCATTTGGATAAGTATTGAGAAATTTTAAGAAGTAGTGAAATAGAATCAAAAAAACAATTAATTAGGTTTACAAAAAATAATACAAAAATAACCACATTCAGGGTCATTATTTATTTACATAACTTTCAATTAGAACATTACATATATTTAAGAGTTATGTTTATCATTTCATAACCGTTGAGCATGTTTGAATAATAGAAACATTTTCAGTAATAAGGCTTCATTGGGGAAACTTATTTCTTGTTTAGTGTTTATACCGTCACATCTGGTACAATTAAATTCCTTAAGCAACGGAACTACTGTATTAATATCACTCCGAATTCTGTCCGTCTTCCACAAGCCACTATCCTTCGAAGCGTTATTGATATTTTTACAAAAGCCTTATTACTATGGCCGCTATAATAGCAAATAATAAAAATAATGTCAAAGCTAAATATAACGTTAAAGGGTGGTGCTATAAAAATTTTTCTGGCTTTATCTTTATAATCGCAACATTACACAGAGTAAGTCCTTCTATACCCGCTACAACAAAAGTTGTGACCTATATAAGAGGAGATTTTTACCGAGGAACTCTTTATAGAGAGTGTATAAATTAGTCCACGGCCCAATGCTCCTCTTAGGAACCACGGGAAATAAATATATATGTCTATAGTGGCAGCCACTAAAAGTAATGAAATTAATAACTAAAGGTGTACTACAGGACGTAGTTTTAATGTATGGTTTCATCGTTTGAACTTCTATAGGTAGACATTCAATAAAATTAAAATTAAAGGCTGTCCTTACACAAGACGTGACTTTAACGTAAATTGGTTATCTTCTTTGGTTTGAAAACTTTTTTTTAAGTCGGTAGTAAAAAATTTTCGTTCTCACCACCTGACGACAGATGATTGAATACAATTTTCTTGTATTCTTGTAGAAAGTAGCGGTTCAGAATATAAATTATATGCTAGAGTATAAATTAAAATTATCCCATTTTCTTTAAAATGAAATACCTTATTAGAAAAAAAAATATTCTTTTAGCCCTATTAGTAGTTTGAGAGAATTAATGAACTTAAGCCTTAGTATAGCAATTCATTTAATTCTTAAATAATAATTTGTCTAATAAATTTTAAAAAAATATTACAAAAGTTTCTCTCATTGCTAACCGAAGGTTGGGTGAAGCAACATCAAATACAAGGTACATATATCCTTCTCATTTATTTTAACTTAGTTTTTTTATTAACTGAATGGTGATACATTTATATAAATTTTTATGTAAACTTGTTGGATTGAAAATTTAGACTTTAAACTGTAAACTTTGTATTAATAATTTTCTTATAAATAAATTGTGTTAATAAATTATAATAAGTAAAATAATTATTGAGATAGTAGAAAGGTTTTATCGGCAGTTGAAGACAACTATTATGGCAAGTAAGAATTAAGTTCGAGTTGCTTTGCTCAGTCTCAGATCAGTTTTTAAAGAAGACT
Source organism: Phasia obesa (assembly GCA_949628195.1). Taxonomy (NCBI): domain Eukaryota; kingdom Metazoa; phylum Arthropoda; class Insecta; order Diptera; family Tachinidae; genus Phasia; species Phasia obesa. The sequence continues at coordinate 37,414,405 of OX451216.1, read as the reverse complement.
TATAATCAACTCCTGCCGAAATGGTTTATGGCCAAAACATAGGATTACCAGGATTAAAAAGGCTTCTTATATAAGTCCCAATGTGTAACCTACACTGAACAACTGACGATGATAATTACATAGAGTTTTTCTCGTATTATTTTATCTGAGTTTGGTTGATAATATAGATGATGCTTGCAACTAAACACCACCCAAAGTAGATAGATGCGAAGAATTCTGAGGATGGATGTAGCTGTCCAAAAAATGTATTACATTCTGCTACTTTTTAAAAATAGAATTTTCTAATTTTTTCTTTAAAATTAATCAACTAGTTTATAATTAAAATTCTTTCAACCCAGAGAGAATATAAAAAACTTAAGCCTAACTTCAAAAATTCATTTGTGTGTTAAACAAAAAATGTCTTATTTTATTTTATTACAATGTTGAGCTTCACTTGGAAACACCATGAACAACGTACTTTTTTATTAAGCAAATAGCATTTTTAAGAAAAACAATTAAAAGGGTTTACTACATTGAAATTTTACACTGACAAATTTGATTAAAATTAATTTAAATTATGATTAAAAAAAATTAAGAAGCTTTGTCGAATAAGAATTTGTCGAATTTATACTAAGATTTTTCCGATTTATTAAAACACTTTCCTTTTATAAAGTCACCTTTATGTTCTATGTTTGTAGCGGCCCAGTACCTTGTTTCTGTAACTAAAGTGAGAAACTTTTTACATGAGAATATAATAATCATGCTCTTAATCCAAGTTGTCCTATGGCTCATCCAAAAGTTTTTAAAGAAAGTAATGAAAAATGTTGTCATTATCTCTAGCTCACCCTGTGTAAAACAAGACGACTTTAAAAGTTTCATGTGAAAAGTTTCTCATATAAGTTACAGAAACGAGGCACTGGGTACACTTTCAGCAAAAATTTCTAGTGTATAACTACCATGTAATAGACGAACATACTGCGAATTAATACAAATAGAGTCCGTTGGCCGTTGAATTTGGAGCTCTAGAAACAATATTAACCTAATGAGGTTTTTAGTAGAAAACCAGTTTGTCTAAAAGTGCTAATATGAGCAAATGATGCCACCAAAACTTTAACTCTCTATAGAACCATAGGATTCTCGATAACCATGTGTATTTTTTCCGATACCAGATTTTGTTTGTTAACTTAGTCATCTCAGTCATATTTTTCAATCGAATTCCATGTTCTCATTTTGTAAATAAGTTTCCAATATTTCCCATCGTTAGTCAAACGGAGGACTAATAATCAATATTTCCGACAAAAAAAATCGATCAGTATTATTAACATAACATAACAGTAGAATAACATTACTTTTAGATTGAGATCGTCTGATATTATACTGATAGATATACTGGGATATCCCTAGAGTAACAGAACTTGATGAAGTAGTAAGTGAAATGCTTTTAGTTGCTTTTTAGAATAGCATCAATATGTTTGCTTATTAAAGTAACCACTCAAACAGAAATGAGCTTCAAAACCAAGCTATACTTTCAGAAAAAATTTTATTTCTCACAGAGTATAAATTACGAGAATAAATAATATAATAAATATTATTATATATAATAATAAATAAGTACTACTAATTTTAATTTAATGCAAATGAATCTAGCTGAAAATATATTTCGAAGTTTAAATATCATTTTTTCTTGTTTAAGTTTAACCAAGCTTTTGGCAAAATAATTTAATCAAAAAACCAAGAGAGTTATGTCTTATGGTAATAAAGTGACACTAGATTTAAAAAAAGGTAAAAGTTGTCAGAGTTGGATATCGAACCATATTTTTAAATATTTTACATTTATTTCGTATATTTTTTGAAATTAATTTCACCTTTAAAAGCCTACTATTTATTCTATAGCGCACATTTTTACCACACATTACTAGACCATAATTTTGTAATTTAGTGGCGACATGTAAAATCCATTTATTTTTGACATTAAATACATGAATCTAAATTTGATATGTTGTCGTTTACATTTTTTTTTTTGTTTTTTTTTTTTTTTTTGTTTTATCATCGCTTTTTTATTTCTATATTTCATTTTGTGGGTGAATTATTGGAAAATTTCACATATTTTTTAGAATAACCCCAAATCTCATGCTGTATGATAAGATATTATATATTCAGGTTTCTTCGTTTAGTGTTTGCTTGTATGTGTATGTATGTACATCTCACTATGAAAGATGACATTGAGATTTTGAATTTAGACAATGAGAAAATACGGTAACAACCCTACTAGCTTTTAAGGTTCTTTTTAATGTTTGGTTGTCGATTGGAACAAGAAAGTATAATATTTATTACATATACATTCACATTACTTCATTGAAGGGTGATAAAATCTCTTGTCTTAAGAATTAAGGTTAAGCAAAAATACGTCATAAAGTGATTCTTCTAATACTCCATTAAAATATTTTAATATGATTGTCATTTTTAATATATGTACGATGATGATGACTTTAATAAATATTTTAATTTAAATTTAGATGACAATGAATTATATCTGTGGCATTAAGGAATACGTGCTTAAGTCGACTTAAGCAAAATTTAAGTTAGTGGCACCTTTGGAATCTCCGTACTCCAAAGTACCCATAATTTTGTACCATTTTTGAGGAAGTTATAGAGAAATTTAATTCAGCTTATCTTTTTTCAATGTCTAAACGCATTGTTAAAAAAAGGTTAAGAAACTACAAGCTATTTTTCCAAATCAAAAAAATTTTTTTCACAACTTATTAATTGCAACGCCTGCGTACTTTTCGTAGATCTAAAATAATTTCCAAAACATACGTCTGACTCCCATGTGTGAAGTTTAAAGATCAGCTATTTTTTAAAAAAATTAATTTTTAAATTTAAAATTGCTTTCCTACAAAACTTAAAAATCAGACTTAAGCACTTTTTCCTTTTTGCCACAGATATATGTATACAATTATATCGTATGAACGCACTCATACACAGAGTACCGAAATGTTCACCCACTGTTCATTCATGTATGAATGTGTATTTTTTAGATGCATCTTCTCATACATGTGTGAGAGACTACAAAATATTTTTATTCTTATCATTAACATATAAAAATCAGGGGAATATTTTTTTAAAGATTTTGTTAATAATATCTTTAATATATATGCGATTCGACATTAAAAAAAGATAAGCAGAAAGTTATTTTGCTATAACTTCCTGAAAAATTTTAAAAAATAATTGAAAATTTGCACAATACGGAGATTTCAAAGGTGCCAGTAATTTAATTTTTGCTTAAGTCGACTTAAGCACTTATTCCTTATTGCCACAGATTTGATATTGGAATTTTTACGTCAAAATATTATTTTTTAAATCTGTTCTTGTTATTTGATTTTGTAATCTAATAACCCTCTACAAAATCTGCAAATTTTAATTAGGTGAAACCTAAAATTTTTTATAGAAATAACAAACACTACCCTAAGTAGATTAGATACAAGAGTGCTGATGACGGACGTGGCTGTCTAGAAATGTAAATGCATTTCGCTCGTGCTGGTGTCTAAAAATTAAATTTTCCCAATTTTTCTTTAATATTATCACCTAATTTGTAATTTAATTAATTCTTTCTTAGAGAGAATAAAAACGAACTGAAGCTTGATTATAAAATTTCATTGTATGAAATAACAAACCTTTAGGAAATATGACCCAAAAATCAAGTTGTAAGATTCGAAAATAAATATTAGTCATTTATAATTTTTTTTGGAAATTTAAAGATTAATGCCCTTAGGCAAAAGAAATAAAGTATACTTGAAGTGTACGTTAAGACAAAATGTTCATATGAATTTTGTTTTAAACTAGACTTGAAGTAGATCTTATTTCTTTTGCATAAGGGCATAATTATTTACTATTATGCTATTTATCCATAACAATTTTTAATAAAAATGCAATTTATTTGTTGGGGGAAAAGAGCTAGTTCCTATACATATTTCACTGGTTGCTCAGGCCACGTCATCAGGCAACCTTTTTCGTAATTTTAGAGAAGCCAAAAATAATCTATAAGTTATAAAATTCTACAAAACACAATGAGAAGTGTAGAATAATATTACAGAATATTAAAGCTTAATCAAAACATTATTTTTCCTTGCTGTCCTTCTACAATTGGATAGTTTTTTGCCATTACTTGATATCAATATCAGTTTTCAAATTCAGGTCAGGTCTTTTATTTGGGGGCTGAATTTAAATCTTCTCTCCGTTTTATTTTGTTGGAAGTTGCATCACATGTTTTATCATAACTTGATAACGGTTTACGCTAGCCCATATTTACCCGAAAATCCGGATTTATTACGTGAATTTTGTGATATATTATTAATAAATACAAAAATATATTATTGAATATTTTTTTTTATATTTTGGGGTATTGCATATTTCGAATTTAAATTAATTAAAAATCCGAACCATGATTATTACACAAAATAATGTTTGTAGCAATTAAAATTTCCAATTACTTTCACATATAAATATAATTAAATTTTTAATTCATTCCATTATATATTTAATTAAGAAAAACAAAGTTTGATACTAACTAAAACGTTAATTGGGGTGCTAAAATTGTTTTTTTCTATACAAATATAACTATTATAATTATAATCTATTTATAACTATTGAAGTTTGTCATTGAAATATCAGTTCTTTCGTAATATTTTTATAAAATTTATATTATAATTATTATTATTATTTTAAGAATATTTTTATAGCAAATGCGTATTAAACATACATATTTTGCATATTTTTAACATACATATATGCAAATATAAAACACACCATATAAAATCAACTGAAAACTTAAGTTTACATAGTACATGATGTTTTAATAATCTATACCAGAAATAGCAAAAAATAATCTCAATATATAAAGAATATTTACTCGCATTTAATGGTTTTAATGTTTTATTACACAAGTTTAAAAACCTCTTAAAGATCGCAAAAAAATTATATTAAAGTTGAAAAAAAGAAAGTAAATTTCTGCCACACATAATATACCGTGGCCCTATGTTCCTTATAGGAATTACAGGATATTATATATATATACACATAATATATCAAAGCATATAATTTGTCTATGTCACACAGTTGTGGCATGTTAAACCATCAACTCAACTAAGCACTTTATATAGAGCTAGTTGTGTATGAACCTTGCACCTCGCAAAAATCTTAACAAATAAAAAAATATATATACAAAATCCCCAGTGTTAAAGGATGTGACATAATAAAAACATAAAAAATATAATAGAAAAACATCAACAACATTATTCGCAATATTTGCAACATGGAAACAAAAGACGAACAGCAAACACAACGATATGAAAACAAAAGATTTAAATGAAAAATGTACATCACGGTATAAAACAAATCCTTAGCGGAAGTAGTGAGTGATCAAAAGAAACACAACAAACTATAAATACCAGCAACACCAATAGTAAAAACCCATATCACAAACACCAAAAGCTAACACTGAACTGTACAAGCACTCAGAATAGTAGTAAAACAAAAAGTGTGGAATTTACCACTTATTCCACATGTGTGATCTTATCTTGTGGATAACACAACAAAAAGAAGAAAATGTAAAAATATAACAAAAAGGGGCCTTATTTATAAGACAATGGCATCTCCTCAAAACAACAGTGGTTTACGTAAAAAAAAAAAAATCCTCGGTGTAAAATCAACATGAAAAAATTTTGATTTCAATTCATTGCCAATAGCTGGGCAAAATAATTTGTTTAGTTTTAAGACCAATTTTTAATAATAATAATATAATATTAAATCAACATAATATTAAATCAACATGTAATCGTATTGTTAAAAATTAAAATTAAATGAAGGATTATTTCGAGCAAATCTCAAACTATTAGCAAATAAGGAACATAAATATTTTTGTGGACAATTTTTTTATTCAGATTATGTTGCAAAAATTTATTTAATAATAATAAATATTTTATAAAGATAAAGATTGAAGAAATTAACTAAATAACGATATGAAAATTGTCATATAAAAGAAATTTCTTCATATAAGGAATTTAAAAATTATTTTTTTTACGAAAATCGTATATAAACTCTAAAACACTTTTGTTGAAAATTAGGTCGATAATAATAGGCAACAATTTACCGAATATTTTCGACCTCAAATTAGACAATTATATTTTTATACCTTTTGTCGAATTTTGAACAAGATGTGTTTAATTATATTACACAAATTGTGTTTTGGTTCCCTTTGGTTGATTTTCCACATTTTACGTGAATAAAAATGCATTTAATATTTGTATATATTTATTGTAATACGGATCGTTGGATCATGCGTTTATATCCGTTTATATTCTTATACAATTTTTTACAGGAAAGCCAAATTAACTTAAGAATTGAATATAAAAATATTTGTTAGAATAATTACATGAATTTTTATTTGAACTATTTTTGAATTAATAAATTAATTATTTAGGCTTAAGTTCTTAATTATAAAGAGATAAAGAAAAATTAGATACCAGTAAATCAGAATAAAAATAAAGAAAAATGTTTGCTTGGTAGTATAATATAAAAAAAATAGAGTTTACAAGTGTAAAACAATTTCAAAAAGCTCTATCTTCTATGAAATATAATGTAAAATCAAAATTTCTCAGATTCTATTTCTTTGATAAGTTTGTTCAAATAGAAAATTAATAACAAATGAAACTACAAGGTAGATTGATCCGAAGAGTACTGATGACGGACGTAGCTGTCTAGAAAATGAATTCTGCTTTGCTGGTATCTAATTTTTCTTTATCTCTTTATAATTAAGAACTTAAGCCTAAATAATTAATTTATTAATTTATTATTTGTTAGAACAGTTATAAAAGAACCATTCGTTTTTATTGATTATTATACTTATAAATCTTAAGAAATGAAATCAAAATTGTATTAAAACCAAACATATAACAGCGTCCGTGGATGTTGTTGCTACTGGTGAAGTAATGACAGTATTGATGTCTGAACTGCTTTTGCCACACATAGCTAGAAGAAAATCTCAGAATCCTATATGGCTAGTTTGTAATTGTTCGATCGAAAGTAGTTCTAAAAGTTGCCTTAATTGTGACAAATTCTTGAGCTTCAGCCGCACTAAAAGCATTACAAGTGGCTTTACTTATAGTATTGCTACTCAATTGCTTTACGCCATAAATGCTATCACCATCACCTTTTAATAATTTTCGTGACCTGGACTTAAATTAAAAACATTCATCATTGGTGCCGTGCAAATGTGTATGTGACCACATAATTTATCAGGCGGCGTAGTGGTCTTGCCATTAGGAATACTTTTTATCTTAATTTGGGGCACGGTCATGTGTGAAGCAGGATTTGGTGCTGATTTGAGGGCACTATTTTTACAGATTGCAGTTTTTGGCATTCAAATACTGCACCATTTGGTTCCATATAACTTTTAAGTTGCAACAAGAAATTATATTTTCTTTTTTATCTTTGGCATTCACTTATGAGATTTCATTTAGCTGTTTTTAATAATTTTATGATTTAACAAGCAAATTAATTTAACAAAAACCACAAAAAGTTTATCAATAAAAAAAACAGTACGTTTATGATTTTTCTTTCTTTGACAGTTTTCTTATTTAGGCATATGTGGCTGATTTTAAGCAAACTTTGTTTAATATTAAACAATTTTGAAAATTTTAATTATTATTAGTCGAACTGTTTTACATATTACAATTTTTCTTTAATATTATCACCTAATTTGTAATTTAATTAATTCTTTCTTAGAGAGAATAAAAACGAACTTAAGCTTGATTATAAATTTCATTGTATGTAATACGTAAAACAGTTCGACTAATAATAATTAAAATTTTCAAAATTAAAAATCTCAGAGCACCGCGCAATCTTGTTTACTCAACAAAGTTTGGTTTGATACTAGATTAGTGTTAACTAAAAACGAATGTTGGAAGTAAAACAAATAAACAAAAAGTAACTTCATTGCTAACCGAAGGTTCGCTGAAGGAACAACAAAATATGGGTGGTAAATATTAAAGTAAAAATATTCAACAAGAGGGAAGCTTAAGGTAGTGGTAGACTTCGTTCTCACCAATTGACGATTGATAATTGAATACAAGTTTTCTCGTATTCCTTTGTCTGGGTTTGGTTGGTTAAATAGATGATGCTTACAACTAAAAACACTACCCTAAGTAGATTAGATACAAGTAGTGCTGATGACGGACGTGGCTGTCTAGAAAATGTGCATTCCACTCGTGCTGGTGTCTAAAAATTTAATTTTCCCAATTTTTCTTTAATATTATCACCTAATTTGTAATTTAATTAATTCTTTCTTAGAGAGAATAAAAACGAACTTAAGCTTGATTATAAATTTCATTGTATGTAATTAAACAATTTTATTAAACTTTTTAACTTTTCTGCGTAAAATTAAACAAATTAATATTGTATTACTGTAAGTAATTACTGCTAAATAATTCTGTAGTTTATTTGTAACTATAATGATGTTTTTATATTTTATGTGACGAAACGTTGGGAAAAAATGTAATAAAAATTCTGCATTTTTATTAACATAAAAGAGTTAGGCCTTAATAGCTTAAAGATAATAATCAACTTAAACAAATTATGTTTTTTGTTACAAAATCGACGTAATATTAGACAACAAGTTTTTTTCAACAAAAATTTAGACACCATGTGAACCTAAATTTTCAGCAATATTTTAGAGTGTTGATTTGACTAAAAAGTTTGTTAGTTGTAAAATTAACTACTTTTCTTCAATACTACATTCCATTTTAAAATATTTAGGTAAATTTTTGGTTCAGTGAAGCATTTACGTTCAAAATATAAACCAAATTCTCGATAAGGCATATTAAATGTATTTATTGTTAATTTCTGTAACAAAGTATTTTTCAGAACATAATTAAAACTATAGCTCTTATGGACCTTCGTTCTTATTTCTGCGGAAACTTCTTTAGTTTGAGAAAAACTGAGGTATAGGCAAACAAATGTTAATAAACTTTTAAGTTTTTTTAATAATTTTCTCGATCATATTGTTGTACTATTGCATTGATGATACCCTACGTCATGCAGATTGTATCATTCTTGTATACTGTAAAACTTAATTAAAAATAAATAAGAGTGCTGTATTTGGCCATGCCGAATCTTATATACCCTTCACCATTGTAATGCTAGATATTGTGTTACCCTCTTATGTTTCTTTAAAAATTATTTGTAAATTTGTTTGTAAAAAATTTTATGAAACTTTGAAAATTTGTAATTTTATTGTATGTGAAATTTTTATATGAAATTTGTAGGCAAGCTTGAGTTCGTTCCATTCCATTAAAACAAGATGGAAGCTTTCGGTAGTGGTAGACTTCGTTCTCACCAACTGACGATTGATAATTGAATATAGTTTTCTCGTATTCCTTTATCTGAGTTTGGTTGGTTAAATAGATGATGCTTACAACTAAACACTACCCAAAGTAGATAGATACGAAGAGTGCTGATGACGGACGTAGCTGTCTAGAAAATGTGCATTCCGCTCTGCTGGTGTCTAAAAATTAAATATTCCCAATTTTTCTTTAATAATATCACCTAATTTGTAATTTAATTAATTCTTTCTTAGAAGGAATGGAACGAACTTAAGCTTGACTACAAACTTCATTGTATTTTCATGAAACTTTTTTGTAAATTTTTCATAATTTTTTGTAAAATTTTTGGAAATTTTTATGGAAATTTTTTCAACAAAAGAAAAATTTAATAAAAATTTTTTTAAATATTTTCAAAAAATATTTACAAACAAATTCCCGAAAATTTTTTACAAAAATTTATGAAAAAAAATACAAAAAAATTGCTTTCTATAAAGGTCTTTAATACAAATCAAAGCAGAATAACCTTACCAACCTAAAAATAAACACAAAATCATCCCTCGTAGGGTGTTATTGATCCCCCGAGATCTGCACTCCTTGCGATGTACCTGTCGCGGTCTAATATTTATTTAAGAAAAAAAGAATCATTAAAACCGAAAAATAAATTTAATAAACGTGAAAAAATTTTGGTGAGCATGATGTTTTGCCCGCAGCCTCCAAAGGAATGATCTGATGTTGCTAAATTGCAATACTAAAAAGTTCGAAACTATGCCTGGGAGAATGGTGGGCTTAAACCTTCAGTATCTCGTATGGTGCCTTGGCAAATGACATTACTACCCGAACACAGACAGACGGACTTCGCTTAATCAACTTTTATATTTATAAGGATCCAGAATATATATATACTTTATGGAGTCGGAAATTAATATTGTAGAATTACACACGAATTGCGAAGGGTATAATAAAGTGAGCTAATAGCCTGTGGTCTTAAATGCTTTTAAATTTGTATATCGTCTTAGAATCAATTCAGGATATTAAAAAACGAATAATAATAAAAAGAAGAAAATATAAAGGAAAAAAAACATAAGAAATTTTTATGAAACAAAATATCGTTTAACCGGTTCGTTTTTCTAGACAATTCGTAACCAAAATGAAGACAAAAAAGTTATTGAAGTCTTTCTAATATGAAGTCCTTAGTAGTTGTCAGCTTTGTTTGAAATAAATAAAAAGCCTCACTAAATTTATAGAAGTTATTACTTAACTTATTATATCTTTTGTTTAAACATTCATATAGATTTCTTCCTGCCTTTCTCTTTCCAATAAACTGCATGAGTTCATGCAAAAAATATCCCATTTCTCTAATCTGCATATTAAAAGTAATGACTTTTTTTCTAATTAAAAATGGTAGAACATTTATAAGAAAAAGACATTTTATAAACTATATACGTTTTTAAAGCCCCATTGCTTAAATTTTCTTTTAATATAAAAACCATTTTCGATAGTTTGAAATGAATTCAATATTAAAATGGTATTGATTCAGCATGCAATTACTATTGATTTTTTGTAATATTGATTTAATAAATATAAATGCATTTTTTCGACATATGTAAGAAACCCATTTATATTTATTTTTAGTTGTATTAAAAAAAAATTTTTTTACTCACTTCGTGTTTAATTAACATGAAATGTTAAAATGCAAAATCATTATTAAAAGCGTTGGTTAAAGGTTTTTTTTAAGATTTTATATTAAATAATTTTCTAATAATAATTGTCAAAACAAAAATTTGTTGACCTCAGCAACATTTCGGGATGTCTGGGACCACTTTCATTCGATTTTCCACTAAATTTTACGGCAATTACCAAAAAATTATTAACCGTTTTAAACGGTTCACTAAAGGACTTTATGTTTGAAAAAATCGGCTTACACCCAGAATTCGACACGAATTCGGCTTCGACGGCTTCCATTCGATTATCCACTAAATTTAACTCTATTTAAAATATCGCTCAACCAACCCTTATGTCTCCCTCTTTGAACGCGGTCACATATGTATATGGGCCTATCTTTTGCACTGTAAAAACCAGACTTTTACAATTAACACCCACTGTGTATGACTTTGTCTTCTATAGTTCTCATAAAGTTAAAAAGAATTAAAATTAAGGTTGTTCTCATACATGAATTTATTAAAGTATTTTCCTTTTTATGGGTTAACAAGTATTTATTCTCTATACAAATTTTATTTTTAGTTAATATTATAAATTTGCAAATACTCTAATAATTTATAATTGTTTGTGTCTTTATCAAGAAGTTTTCAACTAATTGAAATTTACTGACAAAATATTCATATCTTTTCAATTTGTTATCTTTTGTTTAACGATTAGAGACTGCTCCTCATTTTAAAATTTTTAGTTTATATTTGATGCCCGTCTGTCTGTTTTGAAGTCGGTTTATTGATAGTTTCTTATACATTTGTGTGCGTGCTATTTGTTAATGTTTTCTAATAGAGTTTGTGCCTTACATCAATTTAAAGTACTCGTATGTGATGTTATGTAAATACTTTTTTGCTTAATTTTACTTTAAAGCAGTGGTGCTTAAATCTATCAAATTGTATGCCACATGAGCTACTCATTTGAGATTCATTGTTGAAATGCAAACAAAGCAAGGATATGTGAGTTGCATTGCGCTAGCAGAATTTGTTTTTCCTATAAAAGGGTGTAAGAGTAATAGAGATTAAAAGTCTTCATCACTTGCTAACTGTTCTTATTCTTAACCTAAAATGTCATTATCCTTTAACAAAAAAAAACCTACAATAACATTTGTTCGAAATTTTTTAACTTTCTACCTTTAAATCTTCAAAGAAAAAACCTTTTTCCAACAAAGGAATTAAGTCTGTAAGAATTTCTACTGAAAAAAGGATATTGTTATATATTGGTATAAAATTTAGAATAGTACCACATCGACCACTCTTATAGCAAGCAATATACATTTTGAACATACAGACAGATAAAATTTTTTTTCAAAGTCTAAATGGTATTTCTGTACTGCTCTGCAACATTTATAATTTGAATTAAAAAAGTCACAAATACAACTAACATTTGAAAATAGAGTTCCAAAAGGATTGTAGTACAAACAAATTAACAAAACTTTTTACTTTATTTTCGTAAGTTTGGTTGCCTGTGTTTATATGAGTAAAAGCTTTCCGGATCATTTGTTTTAACTTATTTTTGAAATTACTACCCTTTTTTCCGGAAACTTGAAATCAATCAATAAAAGTAAAAACCAAAATCAACATAATCTGCCTTGCCACCCATGCAACCAACCAAACAACTAACAATGGTTTAAGACACAACAATACATACATCAATACCATACGTACATAAACATCAAATGCAAAAATTTTCTTATTTTTAAAATTTGAGTTGAAATATACGGAGAGCAAAAAATTTACAATGTTCAATTTAAACAACCTTAGAAATCGTACGAAAAAAATCATACACATTTAGTATTTGTATATTTTTTAATATAATTTGTATATTTTTTAATATACAAATTCGTAGACTTAAATATCAAATGCAAAAAATAATTTTTTTAACAATTTTCCAAATACAGTATTTAAAGGATGGTTTTTAAGGTTTAGTTATATACATAAGTATTAGAAAACATTTAAATGTTAAAAAAATATAAAATTTTAATGGTTACTAAAGCCTAAAAAAATAAAAATCTTTTTTAATAATTATAAAAGTCCAAAAAAATAAAAATATTTTATAAAGTTTTTTTTTCTTTTTTTTTTTGTAATTATTATAGTTATGGCAGACCAAAAAAATATTGCTTATTTATAAATGTTAATCTAAGAACAATTAAAAAAAATGCGTGGTTAATCATTTCAGGATTATTTTAAATATTGGTTATAACCGTTATGTCCCTGGTAAATAGTGTTTAATAGAAATTTTCATTTTCTTGTATTGTATTGTATTGTATTGTTTTTTTTTTTTTTTTTGAAAGTATCAAGAGTTGTATTGTCCAGTGTAAGTAATGATTAATATAGTGTAACGATGCCGTCCTTTTTTTATTGCTAAACTAGGATAAGAAAAATTAACAAAAAATTCGTTAGGGGCACTGAGATGGAGAGAACCAATACTAATAAACAATAAGATTATACCTGTTCATCAGCTGATTGTTGTGGTCTGCTGATACCATGTATTTCCACCGGTAACAGTATTTGAAAATATATATATAAATAACCTGAATGCACTGAGCTTTGCTCAGGTGGAACAAAAACTGCAATAAATTGTATGGCTCATACTTACCTTTTATGGGTGGGTATGGGGATGTGGGATACCAAGCAACGGTCTGATCGACTTCAACTTGGTGAAATCCAGTAGCTATCTTGGCCCTCCTTCATCTCAAGTGGACACATACCTCCTCGCGGTTCCACCTGGGGTAGCTGATTCAAACACCCGTCTTGAAGTAGTGAACTAATTTGTGCCACGAACTGTTCACCATAAGAACTTTAAAAAAATGGTTGGGGCGTTGGACTTGTACTCCACCCTCACAAAAACACACTACAATGAAAAAAAAAAGAATAAGAAACGGCCCCCTACAAAAGTTGATGACCACCGCAAACGAATAAAGGATCATGATTTATGGATATGTACGTGGAACGTTCATGCTTTGTACAGATCAGGTGCAATGACCCAATTGGCGGAAGTACTGAATAAGTACCGATCCGATGTTGCTGACATCCAGGAAATAAAATGGAATAGACATGGTGTCACCAGAACACCATACGGTGACGACTTATACTATAGCTGCCATGATACTAGACATGAATTTGCATGTGGCTTCATAGTCAGTAGGAAAATTAAACATCTTATCTTTAGGTTCACTTCAGTTGACGAACGGATAGCTACGATACGCATCAAGGCGAAGTTTTTTTATATAAGCCTTATTTGTGCCCATTCCCCGACGGAGGATAAGGACGAACAGGTCAAAGACACATTTTATGAGCATCTAGAAGAAACATATGACCATTGCCTCAATCATGATGTTAAAATTATTCTGGGTGATTTTAACGCGAAAATTGGAAGGGAAGACATAAACGGTCCAACAATCGGCAGATTTAGTCTGCACGAAGACACCAGTGATAACGGCTTGAGACTGATATCCTTCGCGGCGGCACGAAACACGGTAGTGAGTAGTACTAGGTTTAAACATCTCAATATTCACAAGGCAACGTAAGTATCCCCTGATCAATCAACGAAGAAACAAATTGATCACTTTGTTTTGGACGGAAGGCATAGTTCCAGTGTGCTAGATGAGTGTTCGATTCGAGGTGCCAACATTGATTCGGATCATTCAAATCCGTACTTGGTTTCAAAAGCCTCCCCCCAAAAATACATGCTACGACCAGGAGTGTCGCAATGCAACTGCAGAGAAATACGCTGCACACTTGGCAACACTGCAGTTCGTTGCAACGCGAGGAGTATGGGAGAGGTTCCGGGAGAAAAGGAGAGAGGAGAAACATCTGATCCGCCGCAAGAAAAGAGAAATGGAAAGACGCGAGTGTGAGGAGATCGAGATGTACAGGAGTAGAAACGAAGTCCGAAAGTTTTACCAAAAAATAAAACACCAAACGGAGGGCTTTGGTATTGGTAGTTCCTCCTGTAAAGATACTAAAACTGTACTGAGGATGTGGAAACAACTTTTTCCACGCTGTTGGTATCAGATGATAGTAGCGACGAAGATACCCCTGAACCAATCATTGACGATGGTGGTGAATGTACACCACCTGGCCAAGATGAGATCGACAAAGCAATATCACGCCTGAAGAACAACAAAGCTGCACTTGCCGGTGGTCTGCCCGCAGAACTGTTTAAAGCCGGAGGCGACGAGTTGGTGAGGAGTATGCACCGACTTGTTAGAACCATTTGGCTAGAAGAACACATGCCCGATGACTGGAAACCACAGTGTGCTGTGTTCTATGCATAAGAAAGGAGACAAAACCGTATGCGCCAACTATAGAGGTATAAGTCTCCTTCCTATTGCATACAAAATTCTATCGAGCGTACTATGTGAACGATTAAAAACTAAAGTCAGCGAAATAATAGGATCCTATCAATGTGGCTTTAGGCCTGGTAAATCGACCACCGACCAAATATTCACATTACGACAGATCCTGGAAAAGACTCAAGAAAGGCAGATCAACCAACACCTATCACCTTTTCGTTGACTTCAAAGCTGCTTTTGACAGCCTGATACGAGCAAAGGTATTTAAAACCATATCTGAGTTTGGTATACCTGCAAAGCTAATACGCTTATGCAGAATGTTGCTAACTGATACAAGATCATCGGTTAAAATTGGAAAAGGCCTCTCCGAGACGTTTAATACCAAATGAGGTTTTAGACAAGGTGATAGTTTATCGTGTGATCTATTCAACATTTTGTTGGAAAAAATATTGCGTGATGCTGCAGTTAACAGAGCAGGCAAAATTTACAACAAAAAACATATGCTACTCGCTTATGCCGATGATATTGATATCATAGGGCGGACTGTGCGAGAGGTAACTGCAACATTCTCCTGTATCGAAAATGAGTCGAGGAAAATGGGTCTAGTAGTAAACGAAGATAAGACAAAGTTTATGGTATCAACGAACAACGAAACAACAAGACTGGGTCAATATGTGAACGTTGATGACAATAACTTCGAGGTAGTGAACAACTTTATCTACCTCCGTACCGCCATAAACCAAACAAATAAGATCAGTTTGGAAATAAAAAGAAGAACTATTCTTGCTAATAGATGCTATTTCGAGCTAAGCAAGAATTTAGAAACCAAGCCCTTTCTCTACGAAGCAAAATTATACTCTATAGAACACTTATATTACCCGTGCTACTATATGGCGCTGAAGCTTGGGTTCTTACGCAATCAGAGGAGGCTGTTCTAGGGGTGTTTGAGAGAAAGATTCTTCGCAAAATATATGGATCTACTTGCGTCGACGGAGAGTATCGGTATCAAATGAATCATGAGCTGTATGAGTTGTACGAAGATATAAACATAGTTAAGCGCATCAAAATACAACGGTTGCGCTGGCTCGGGCATGTTATACGTATGGATGAGAATGCTCCAGCAAGAAAATCATTCGAATTTGATCCCGTGGGAAGACGTAGAAGAGGAAGACCCAAACTCCGGTGGAAGTATCAAGATGAGGATGGTCTCGCAAAACTTGTTGCTAGAAAATGGAGGAGAAGCGCATTAGACCGACGTGCATGGAAAGCTATTCTTAATCAGGCTACTGACCAAAACGGTTATTTATAGCCATCTAAGTTATTTATAGCCTTTTATTTGATTGAAGATGGGTGCAACATTGCATTAAGTATATGAATAATTTTTTTGTTGTCATTAAGCTTATAGATTCAGCTGGTCATTGGACCCAGCAATGACCAGCTGAAACCATATGCTTAATGACAATTGAAAATCTCGCATTGTTTGTCTAGGTTTCCGCATATTAAGCTGGTTCCGGCCATACTAAAAAAATCGTCATGTAAGCGTAAAATATGTGGTGGTGAACTGTCGGTGAACTGTGCCTATCGACTTGTTTTTTATCACTAAAAGTTGTTAAAACTATTTAATCAATGAATATTCTATACGAATTGGCAGCATAACAATTGGAAAAAAATACTACAAATTAAAAATATCGTTTAATGGCCATTTTTAATGAATATTATCAACACATAAAGAACTATAGATATTTTATAAATAAAATCAGCTTAAAGTTTTATATCCATGATTTATTCAATTTCCATTTTCTGGTTTTTAGACATTCAACATTCTACATTCTAGTTGGTATTTTTAAATCTGCTTATAATTGGAAAAGTTTTATTGCCTCTTAAAGAGGAAACCAAATGCAAACAAAAAGAGGATAAAAAAGCAAACAACTCTTCGAAATGTCAAAATCTTGTTTATTATTGGATTTTTGCACTGTGTTAGTGATTGAATGTTTAATCATGTATTTTTGTTTGTTAAGTCTATACTTCAACATGATTTTAAGCTGTTTTCGTTTCTTTTTAGGGTTCCGTACACAAAGTGTAAAAACGTAACCCTGTTGTTTTCGCTACAATGTCTGTCCGTCTGCCCGTCTGTCAGCGCATTTTATCTATGAAACCGTAATAGGTAGACTCTTGAAATTTTCAGATGATGTATAGCTGTTGCCGCTATAGCAACAAATACTAAAACTTATAGGGTGTTATTCACGAAATGTGCATATATCGTGAACTGTAGGTGGGATACACTTGAAATTTACAAACAGTATTAAAATATTTACTTCACTATATAAACAACTATAAAAAAATAAAACTAAAAATTAAAGGGTGTTCCGATAGTGCTGTGATTTGCCTGTATAAGGCCTAAGTTTTGATCCATAATAGGTAAACTCTTGAAATTTTCACAGAAGGTGTATAGCTGTGGCCACTATAGCAACAAATACTAAAACTTATGGGGTGTTCCGAAAGTGACGTGTTATTTTCCTGTATATCCTTATTTCTTGAGCTACAGGAAGTAACCAGTGATATAAACTATGTTCACGTTATAAGCAAGTATACAATATTAAACCTAAAAATTAATAGGGTGTTCCGTTAGTGACATGATTTATATATGTATATGGCATAGATTTTTAACGATACTAGGTAGACTATTGAGGTTTTTGCAGGATGAGTATTACTATGGCCACTATAACAAATAGTAAAAATTAAAGGGTTTGCCGACAGTGACGTAATTTACATGCACATTGACTACTTTTTCAACCATAATAGAGAGACTCTTGAAATTTTCACAAATGGTGTATTACTATGACCCCTATAAAAACAATTTAAAGGGTTTTTGTCGTGTTTTGCATGTATAACGACATATTTTTTGAACCGTAATAAGTAAACTCTTCCAGTTTGTATAGAAGATGTGATGCCATGGCCGTTATATCAATTACTAAAAATTAAAGGGTGTTCTAACAGTGACATGTTTTTCATGTATAGTAACTTATTTTTGTAATAGTAATAGGTAGACTTTTGATATATTCATGGAAAAAGAATTGCCATGGCCGCTATAACAAATAACAAAATTAAAGGGTGTTCTGGCAGAGACATGATTTGTACGTAAATAGCTTTATTTTTTGAACCGTAAAGGTAGACTCTTTAAATTTATTACCATGGCCGCTATAACAAAAATTGCTAAAATTTAAATGGTGTTCGAAGAGTGATGCAATTATGACTTTAATTTTAAAATTAAAGGGTGACTCATAAGACATGAAAAAATTAACAACTTGAATTTACTAAACATAGTACGGAACCCTAAGTGTGTGAGTATAACTCGCACTTGACTAATTTATTTTTTTTTTTGCTGCTGCTCTTAAATAGTTGTGGTCATTTTGCTAGTTTTTTACGGAGTTTATAAAAACTGCACTTATTTAGGTATAATTAAAAGTTTTAAAAACTAACTAAAGTTTTTTTTATAATTCCTTTTAAATAATGACAAATATTGTGGTCAGTAGTTTTTCGCTTTAACTTTATATAATTACTATGACAGCAAGGATTTTTTTTATCAAATTTATGTTTAATGCTTTCAAATTAAAACAAATAAATTGTTAAGGGATTTATTAGAATTTTTAAAAGGTTTCGAAATTTAATAAAGTTGGCAAAAACTGTTAAATAATTAATGTATATATTTTCCATTATACACAACCAAACGTTTTTGTATGAAACAACATTAACTTTTAATGTAACAAAACATTTTTTGTCTTTAATGTTTTTTTTTTTTTCAGTTACTAAATTTAACTCATTAACAGTAATGCGTTGTTAATAAAAAGCTAACACACTTGGAAAAACTCACTTTATACTCTACACCGCCTGCTGTTCTTTACAGTAGTCACGTAATAATGCGGTTATTATATAATATATTTTAAGTGCTAAAATACCCAAAAATTGTAAATTTTAAAACGAAAAATTTATTATGTTCTTTCAACATTGCTCGAATAAAAATTCTTAAGTCAATGTCGGGACGAATAACCGTGCCAAAGTCCTATTATTTTCCACATCATCTACAGTCAAAATTTGTGTTCAATGAACTATTGAATAACCGAACTACGAGATTTAGGTAAAACAAATTTTTCATTTGTAATGGAATGAAACCATATAAAATGGATGCAAAATATAAAATCTAAAAGGAGAGTAAGCAAAAAATAGTTTACAATTAAGCTTTTTATTAAATAAAAATTAATTTAATTTTGTAGAAAGTGGATCCCTTATTTTATTATATTCTATACCCCTAATATGTGCCCATTATTTTGAAAGTGGTCTAAGTCAGAATTGAAAAGCAATGAGTTTATCAGTTATTTTACACCAAAATTGTTTAAATTAGTAAATTTATTAACAAGTATGTGAAAGTTACACATTCTCATTGTTTTTCAATTCTGACTTAGACCACTTTCAAAATAATAGGCACATATGAGGGGTATAGATGCAAAGGCTGCAATCTCCATTTTATTAGAGCAGCAATCCCCAATTTGGTTAATATAATTGCCAGCAAACCGCTATATCGATTTGGTTGAAATTTGATCCAAAGCCTAATGCCAGCCAGTGTTGAACATTTTCATACAATGGGCACGTTCATAAGACGTAACTGTTGAGCTCAGCTGCTACGAAACTGTTGGCAACTGTTGAGCTCAACAGTTACGTCTTAAAAAGATCTTGAAAGTATACTGTAAAAGAGCTGACAAATGTAAACTAAAAAAAATAAAAGCGGGAACAAAGAAATATTTAACTAAATTATATACTTTAGCTAAAAAGCATGAAGAAGAAACGGCATAACTCTCTTCTATTAGCTTTTTACCCTGAGCACAACATGTTGAGTTTAGGTAGCCAAAAAATTTTATGATATAAAATTTACCCAACTGTTGAGTTGAGTGGAACTACTCAGCAATCCGCTTCTAAGACAAACACTCAACCTTTGCGCAACAGTTACGTGTGGTACTATATCAGCCTCTTCCACAATTCTCACCTTGGCAGATGCTACTTGAAGTTTCCAAGAGCTGTTGCTAACGCATTTTTCCAGCTCAACTTCATCCTTCTGGACTTCCTGCTGAGGGGCTATTCCCTCAGGGATACCTTTAGAATTTAATACACTCTCCTAAGGTTATCTTGTCCATCCAATAAAATCCGAGGTTCTTTCAGAGACATACCTCTCCACCTCCCTCTAGTGCAACACTGTACGATTTTCCATTAAAAAAAAATAAGAATTCATAAAGTACCCAATAATAGCAAAAATATGTCCACCTACATCCTCCATTTAAATTAGTCCCCAGATTTCTAGTAGAGACAAGATGTAACTAGGAGCATGTTACGGGCCGCCACAGCGTCCTCCTCGCACTAAGTTAAGGCGAGACATATGCTTGTGCCTGCCAACCTATGTTCACTATACGATTTTTGTCAGTTTACAAGTTAATTTTATATTTTTATAAATACTGTCTTATCCTGCCTACAACTTACAATATTTTTTTTCCAAATTGTTGTGTTCTTCTTTAACTTTTTGTTTTTATTGTTAAAAATAAACTTTAACACTTGAACTATTATTTATTTTTATTCACAATCAATGTAAAATTTTTATTATATAATCTTACTAATAGTAACGAAAGTATATATTCCATTAAGTGTTCATTGCTGAATGCCATAATTTCCAATTTCGCTGCAAATTATGCGACAACGATGGCGCCTGCTTCAAAAAGTAAAATTTCTATCAACGACCGATTTCAAAGTGAAACGATTTCAGTAAAGATTATTTTAAGCCGGTATATAAAAGGCCAAATATTTGGTTCCAAAAGTGTCGATGGCTAGCGATTGATGGGCATTTATAGGCTTTTCATGACAAATACATCTCTAAATGCCATATTAATTAGCTGTTTTTAATTAATATTTTAATTTTTTTAATCCAAAACTTAAGTATGTAACATACCAAATTTAAAATGCACTTGTAATTCGGTCATTGCCAATAAAGTAAACAGATAATATCATTTTAGTTTAAATTTTTTATGACAACCAAAACATTTTTGCCCACAGCTGGCACATCTGTTTAAAACTGTGTTTCCAGTTTTTTTTATTTTATATTCATTTAAACATTTTCAAACCACTAAACTTTTAATTTGTAGTTTATGCATTTCTTTTCAATATCATGAAAACTACATAAAAGCATATAGAAGCAAGCCTTCTAGTCTCTTGGCTTCAGAACGCTTCATATATGGTTCGTTAAATGACAAGTCCTTTTAATTAACATCAAATTTCAGCTTTAATACCCATGACGATGCTTACAATACATAGTATTCGTTTAAACACTTGCTTATGTGTGCGAAAATATATTCTAAAATGGCTCACAGTCTTGTTTAGTTTTCTATACAAAATAGTGAAACAAAAACGTTCCAAGAGTGTGGATAATTTTCAAATAAAACGGTATAATGTTGCAAAATTGTATCACCATTTTTTTGTTCTCTCTTTTGCACATACTTGATCACACAGACACTTTTAAAGTTGTGATAATGATTTGGTAAATTCATTTTGTTCTGTTCAGAGTATTGTAAATTTTAACGCTTTAAACTACTTTTCAAGGACAATAAAAGTTTTAGAATGTCTTTTTATTTCGTCAGACATTTTATGTTTAAATTAATTCGATCTTAGAAATATTTTTTCAAAATTCTTAGAATTATATTTTTAATTTATTAATTTAAACATATAATAGAGCTGTAACAGGACCATTTCTGTACATGAAATATTTTTTGAATATTTTGTCGGTGATGATCGAAATTAAATATAAAACACAATTTTTAGAATTTTTGTCTGACTGTCTGTGTTACGAACACACTTTACGTTAAAACTACTAAATAAATTTTTGTGAGAAGGTACTTTAGTATCTTAGTTTAAATATAGAGTACTTTTTCCCTGCAAAATTATCTCATTTCTAGAGAGAAAACATAGTGAATGTAATGAATGTACGCAATTTTACCTATTCAATGGTACTGCAAACCCTATAATAATTTTAGAATTTTATATAAATTTTAGAATTTTATATAAATTTTAGAATTTTATATAAAGCCTTTATTCCTAAGTAATTTCCCAGGCATGGGTACCTCTATACCTCTATAGTAAGTAAATACACAATAGCTGAATTACTATAAAAGCAAATTTCTTAAAATTTTGTATGGATTACTTTCAAAGCTAAACTGTACAAAATATTGTAAGGACGCCTTCGACGTGGCGGGCACAGCTAATTTATTAACATGATTATTTTACGTAATGGACGGTTTATCTCTTCAATATCATTGAAATAAAATTAAGGAACGTTGAAGTCAACGGCGAGCATTTTAAAGCCAAGCTTGGAAATTATTTGAATCTTCGAGTAGATCAGGTGTTTACAGCGACCATGTTTTTTCCGAACAAAACGGTTCCACCTGCCATACAGCATAGTAAATAATCGGCTTATTTTAGAAAATATTTTGCGAACGAGTTATTTTTTCAAATGTTGTAGGCAATTGTCCATCAAATTCGCGCTTAATACCTTTGCATGTGAAAATATTAATTTCATATTTATGCCTTACGGAAAACAAAGCATTGACGAAAGCTACATTTGTTAATTTTTTTGTTACCAAAGTTTATAAATATCTGTTTTTCATAATATTCTATGTGTACTTTGTACATAATTTTAGAAGCTCTTTTTATTACTAAGCTACATACGAGTATTTGTATATGTAGCAATGCACATATCAATACTGTTGTACATATAATCATTCTTATGTATCTTAGCGAGACATTTTAGGCATTAATGCTGCTCTTTATGTTTTACATATGCCCCTCAATAGCAACAAATCTCTTAAGTACATACACCGACATATTATAAATACTAAAAAATTGTATCAGGGATGGTAAAGCTGGTACAACTTGAGTGAGAAAAGCAAAGTGGTACACTAACGGCTTGTTTGGTTTAAATGGCAACTTGCTGGATTCTAGCGATTCCGTTTTGACCAACCCAGTCAGTCCGGTTTTATGCTGTAGATGATTTTGTTTGTCATCTCTTTTGGTTCTTATTTCTCAAACCTTAAGTGCCTTACATATGTTATTGCTTGTTTAAGTTCAGAGTATTCTCCACTTACATACTTTTGGACCAAACCAAAAGTATGAAAGTAGGGAATGATTTCTTGGTAAGCACGTCAGTCTGGGAGTTCCGGTTTCAGCTTTCGCCAAAGACACTGGATGTTTTCTTTAGGCAAGCAATAAGCTTCGCAGATAGTGTTCTCTTAAAAAAAAACAAAAAAAAAACAGTTATTGTTGGTAAAATATGTTGATGATGTTTTGCAAAAATTTACCCATTGTATGTGATTCTTACAAGAACCATTTACAACTCCTAATAAAAAGATTAAATTCATTCAGTTCTATTCAATACCAAAAATGTTTCATCCTACTCCTTATTATTACAACTTCTGCAATAGACTTTTGATTGCAATTTTTGCAAATAGTTGAAAAACTCTTTGTCTATCTCCAGTAAATCTTCTGTCCCATTTTCTACGAACAGCTATCGTTAAGTGTTTTTAGTGGATACTACTACTAAAACCCAATGGTCTTTTAATCAGTGAAAGCCAGGAACTTTTTCTTGTGAAAACGTTAGTGCTCAAAAGATATATAGAATAGTGCCGAGTTTTGTTGAAACTTCCCATGGTATTTGTATGTGCCCATTATCGTATGGTAGATTTGTTTATATTTCTGTATGCCCTATTCAATAAAATTGAGTGGTGAACATCCACTGGCAATTGTCGTGGAACAAATCAGCGCCGATGCAGATGCTTGCTTTCGCAGGAAAATATGTTGGTCCAAATTGTCATTTGATTTGCATTTGATTCATTCGCTAGAAATCTACTTTGAAAACCTTCTTAAATGAGATGTAAAACGAAATAGGCGTAACAGACCGACGCAAGTCAAAAACTAAGATCGATGTCATCAGTTATTTGATTGCTACAGCAATGTGAAATTGAAAGTGACACTTCGACCGCCGATTCCTGTATATCTAAATATTTAAAATAAAATTATTTTTTATTTAATTTTTTTATTCAATTTTCTAATATAATATTTAGAAAAAACTATCAGTTATTTTGAATTTAATATGAAATATATTTCAATTTGCAAATAAATGTGTAATTTATAATTTGAGCAATAACAGTACAATTTAAGAAGCCGATTGGTATAAATTGCCAAATCTCCATTCTGTATTACCATCCCTGCATTGTATGTATCTGTGGGTTTGTCGACTTAACTTTGATGTAACGATAAAGTTTTACATATTTGACGCTTTAAAAAGCCAACAGGCTTTGGCATTGTTGTGGTTAGCAACAAAAAGAAAAAAAAAGGAAAATAAAAGTTTAACATACACTAATATGATATACATATGTATGTATGTAAGTAGGACTTTAATATTTTAATGACGAATGTTGGTGGTATTATAGAAAATTTTTACATCACTTAATTCACTTCATTTACTAAGTGTATCCCTTAATTTGTATGCCTTTTTTAACATAATTAAAACTAATATTTGATATTTTTTTTCTTTTCTTGATACTCTACCCCACCTTATATTGTCCCAAATAAGACACAATTGCGAAGAATATTTTGAAATTAAAATAAAATGTTGTATTTTAATTTAGTGGTCTTCATTTTTTAATTACAACAAATGTTACTTAAATTATATTAAAAATCTTTCACTTTTAAGAATTTAATTAAACACATTTTCCAAGAATATCTAGTGAAAATATGTAGTTAAAAAGAATTATGAACAGATATTAATACAAAAAACTTATTAAAGAAAAATTAGAAACCTTAGGTAAATTTTAGCAGCTGTATTCATAATGAAAAGTTGTTCACTATGTACTCGACATATCCAGTGCATAACTAAACAACCGATTAAGCTTATGTACTCGATATGTTATAGTTTATTCATAATACGTTTTTATCCGCTACCTAAAACAAAGTTTGCCAACTCTGTTTTATAAAAATTATCTTTGTTTTTTGACATCATATTTTTTTTTTTCATAAATTGTTTATTGTATCTTCAATATTTTTTGAACTAACAATAATTACTCATATCTTAAGTCTAAAATAAAAATATACTTTTTAAGTCCAGCCAGTGCTAGACAAAAATAATGTTTTTTTCACGGATTTTGCAATCATTTGCGGGTCATCCCTCTAATGAACGGCCAAGAAAAGCAGTATCTCTCCTTTTTAGTCGAATGTAACCAGGTTCATTCAGCATGTTATGCGCCAAAGGGTTTGGATGAGATTCAAGCCTCTTTAGATATGTAACTGTATGTTTCGCTATTTCTGCTTTAACTGATGGATGTTCGAATTTTGTATATACCAGGGAGCAGATGTAATCATACGTAGTATCTTATTTTGGCGCCTTTGAATTTTTTCTACATTGCTAGCTGAGGCAGTGCCCCATAACTGAATCCCATAACACCAAATAGGTTTGAGGATTGACTTGTACAGTAGAAGTTTACAACCTAAGCTCAGGGTAGAGTTTCTGCCAATAAGCCAATTTAGTTGTACTGCTTTTAGTTTCATTTGTGTTAACTTGAAATCAATGTGGCTTTTCCAAGTAAAGCGACGGTCAAGATGTATACCCAGATATTTAACGTCTGACATACATATGAAAATAAATTATAAATTTTGTAACGAGTATGCATAATTTGAAAAGTTTGAATAGAATAATTCTTGCAAAAAAAAACCGACTTCAAAACAGATAGAAGGGCACCAATTCTAAACTAAAAATGTAAGAAGTAATCTGTAAGAATTAGATTTAAACCAAATAAAAGATGCGCCAAAATTAGAGGGAAAAAATAAAGACTATTGAATGTCAAGCCTCTCCCTATTACTGTTTAAAAGTTAAGTTATTTTCACCAGCATCCGTCTTGTATGGGGACACCATTCAAGCCTTTGTCTATAACGGTTTCAAAGATAGGGGCACACAGATGAAATAACATCACCTATTCGGACACCCTTTAATTTACAATGTTAAATTAAAGACCTGTTGTTATAGAGGACTTGGTCACAAAGATTCTTTGTAAATTTCAACTATCTGTCTATAACGGTTAAAAAGTTTAACCATATATATCAAATTACATGAACTATTGGGACACCCTTTACATTATAATTCCAAATATTTATATTTGTTATCATACCAGAGAAAGTAGTGGACATTCTGCCTAATTTTCAAGTGTTTGTGTTTAACGGTTCAAAAGATAGGGTCATATAGATCAAATTACGTAATTTATGGGGACACCCTTTAATTTCTAACTTCAAATTGTATACTTGCTATAGTGGACTTTGCAATACAGGTTCCTTGTAAATTTCAGCTGTCTGTCTCTAACAGTTCAAAAGTTTGGCCACATACATAGAATTACATTAAATATTGGGACACCCTTTAAGTTCCAAATTCTAAATTTTATACTTTTTGTTATAGCTGACTTAGCACTACAGGTTCTTTGTAAATTTCAGCGGTCTGTGTACAACTATTCAAAAGTATGGCCATATACATCAAATTAAATGAACTATTGGAGCACCCTTTAATTTAAAATTTTGAGTATTTATACATTTTATTATAACGGTCATAGTAGTCGACATTCTGTCAAATTTTCAAGGTTTAGTCTATAACGGTTCAAAAGATATACCCAAATAGGTCATATTATGTCACCTATGGGGACACCCTTTAAATTTTAAATTTATTTTTTATTAATTTCTGCTGTTGGGAGCTATAGCGGCACGCAGTTTTTTAAAATTTTAATTTGCTGCCCTTTACAGTTTTTAATACACGTAAAAACATGTATGTTGTATGGGGACATCCTTTAATTTTTAATATAATGAACTGTTTTTAAAATGGGACCAACCTTGAAGCATAACCTTTCAAATAAAGCAAAAAATTTTAAAATCGGTTCAGAAATGGCTGAGTTCTGCGGTTACATACATAAAAAAAAGCAACATTCAGACGAATAGATAACCTCCTTCTTTTTTGAAGTCGGTTAAAAAATGGTTCCAAAAGGGATCTGAACTGAGATCAAGATGATATTGTTTTTTTATACAAAAAATTAATTATTTTCAGAATATGTTATCACAGTTAGTATTGGAAAGGCTGGAAATAATTGAAAACGTATCCAAAGAATCCATTTAAATTTTTTCAGCTTTTTAAATTAACCAAAAAATTATTTTGGCAGTTGTTGAACTGACAGAAGTAAACTAACAATTATGCACCGCCTATGCAGTGTTTATTTATAGATTAGAACAAGTATAATGAATAATCAAATGTATAGACACTGCACAACTTTTCACTTTATGAATTCGGCTGTAGATTTTTTGTGTTTTACTCACTAGAATAGAATTTTTTTATTAACCTCACACAAAATATTGAACTATATTTAAGGATTATGGTGTTCGACGTCAATCAATATTTCCAGCAAAATTGCAAACAAATTTTTAATAATTCCGAAAAATTGTATTTTAATTGAGTAAATAAAATAATTATTAAAGAGTGCGTAGAATTTTAGGTTTTATTATGAATTATTCCACAGCTTAATCCACAGAGGCACAGACGAATTGATAAACTTTTTTCTTTTTTTAATCCTTCAAAAAGAATAAAAGTTTGACATCAACTTTTTAAGGCGAAATTATTCTAAAGGATTCATTCAGTTTCACTTTGATAGATTTAATAATACACATAAATGTAATGTTAAAGAGGACTTAGGTGGGTCGGATGACCAACGAGGTCTCCAAATTAAGCGAATAAACTACGAATTGATATCCAATCAATAATTTAAAACATATTGGGCCTAATTTCACATTTCAAAATAAATCAGTTTATTTGGCCTTATTAAACTTGTCATACAAAATATCTCTCATTTTGTCTATCTAGTAACTTACATATTTAGGCACTTGCCCTTTTTCTTCTTATATACTAACATTGGCTTATAATATATTGGTTTAAAATATACTAGATCGTTAAAAAAATACAATAAATACTTGAAAGTAATATTATGGCCAAGCTTTAACTCGGAGAAGCCTATTTTAAATTCAGATAAGATCAATATTGCAGATCTCTAGATATAGGATGATTACTTTGTATGGGGGTACCCAGTTCTTCCGTTCTAATCCCAAGCTTTAATTCGGAAACACCCGTTATTCTCAGAGTACTAAATTTCAATACATTACCTTTTATAGTTTCCTAGTTTCACGACAATAATTTTTGGCCAACCAGTTATAGTTCCTAATTTATTATAGTTCCAAAGTGACATAATAACATATGTTTATGTATAATAATAATGTTTTATGTATTTAATTTATAAAAATTTATATCCCTCCATAAAATTCTAAAATTTATAAAATTCTTAAAATTATTATAAACATCTGTAAGTGTTAAGTTAAAATATTTTAATAACAATGTAATTCCACAACGTGCCATTGGCTGCGTAATAGTTTCTCAAATATCCTACTTTTAAAAATAAAAGAGAGTGGTAACCGTGTTAAAAATATCCCAGTCTTAAACCGAAAATTTAAGCACCTTTAATCCGGAAATTGCGTTTTGCACTGTTTATTCTCTACTTTCTCTTGGAAATAAGATATTTTTGAGGCAAAAA
Source organism: Phasia obesa (assembly GCA_949628195.1). Taxonomy (NCBI): domain Eukaryota; kingdom Metazoa; phylum Arthropoda; class Insecta; order Diptera; family Tachinidae; genus Phasia; species Phasia obesa. The sequence goes on along the minus strand of OX451216.1, from coordinate 37,385,354 downwards.
AGCACCCTATATTGGGACCAGGATACTAAGGTACCTCCTCACAAAATTTTATTAAAATCCATCGAGTAGTTTTTACGTGATGCGAACACAAACAATGAAGGGCAGACAGACAGACGAAAATGAAATATTTATGGAGTACTATTTTGCTTGACTGCCTCGCAGCTCTGAGGCGGCTAATTGACATCGCCAAGGCGGCTGATAACACGATTACCGAACTAAGAGCGGTAAAATTGAAATCTCTCCGAAAACTGGCCCTCCGTGGAACTCCAAACGGTTGTCAAATTTAAAGAACATAAAAAACAAGTGCTTCAAACGTTATAAAAGGTCTGGAGTACTTTCTGATTACGCAAAATATGTTCTTTCACGTACTAATTACATTACAATGAATACGTTGCTTTACCGAAATTACTTAAACACCATTCAATAAAATTTAAAAAATGATCCTAAGTCGTTTTATAAATTCGTTAACTCTAAGCGAAAAACAACAGGTTATCCAAATGCTATGAAATATCTAAATAATCTAATCTAATCTGGAAGTAACTTAGAAATAAGCAATTTATTTGCTGACTTCTTTTCTACGACTTATTCTGATATTCCTTATAATGACAGTACATACCCATATCAGATCGCTGAAAACCAATTGAACCAACAGAAACAGTTTCTCTTATTTTGTCTGGGTAATACAACATGGAATCCAAATGTAAACCTTTTCCCATATTCTGTAAGACTTACTTCAATTAATTTGCCGACATTAGAAAGCAGGCGATTAGCGCTCAATGTAGCATTTTTAATAAATTTGATAAACGGCTCAATTTGTTCAGAATTTATCTAAGTTCATGTCCTCCATTTCAGGCCATAAAAAGTAATAACGTCCCTGTAGCGTTCGACCTTGACTTAAATGGCGTTTCCAACATAATTTTCAAAAACAAATGAGTCAATAATACCACCACTCCAAAATCCACACCAAACTGTCACTCTCTATGAATTCATTGGCTTATTGACTATCTTGTTAATTGAGAAAGCCGCCGAGATGAAAATCCTCCTCATGAGAAAATATTATTTTTCAGACAAATTCAATATCCCATTGGTTTGCAATATTTCGCAAAACGACTCATTGTGGTCCGATTGCCGATAGTAAATGTTTTGTAGAGAAAATATCTATCAGTGACAAAATGTCATGGCACTAAAAAAGATACTTGTACCTGGACCCCCTGTTATAAATAAAGTTGATCGTTGCCATAATGCAAAATTTAAAGTTAATTTAAAAAGTTTAAAAGGAGAAGAGGACGGCTATCTTTTTTTGACATCTGGCCGGTTAATGTTTAGTATTTTTTTTTTAATTTTTACGAACTTAATTTCCTTATATTAAAAAATAATTACTTCCTTTTTGTGTCATAAAAATATAAAATGAAAATTATAAATAACTTAAAACAAAATCTTAAATGTTTGATGAAGCTATTTTTTTCGTTATATTTTTTATGACTTTTATGCAATACACAATACGTATACATACATACATACATACATACATACATACATACATACATACATACATACATATTTACATGACTATCTTGAATAAAAATCTTTACTTTATACTTTTCCCAAAAGCATTGACAGAAAACTGAAAAAAATAAATAGCATAGCTTGTTCTTTCAACACCAACGCTATACTCACCACATTTCTTAGATACATAGATATGTACGTCTGTGTGTGTGTGTGAATATAGTTAAAACCTCATGTGGTTCCTTCAATTCCAATTCGTTGCCCATTGCAAAAAAAAAAAAAAAACTTTTTTCTTTCTTCAATATTTTGCACTTGCTTGCACAAAGGACATCTCAGACAGTTAGCTCAGCACAGCAGCAAGAGACCTTAGTTTTATATTTCACTAAAAATCAAAAGTACTAAGAAAATCATGAAGAATTTTTTCTTCATATTTCTTTAGGAGAAAAGAGAAAATAGTAAAAAACTAAGAACATCTCGCACTTAGCAACATTGGTTTGTTTGTTATGCCAAGAAGGACAAATCAGAAAAAGCCCTGAAGGAAATTTGCTATGATTAAACTTTTAACGTGATCCTTGGATTTTTTTAAATAAAGTAAAAAAAATTTATGAGAGTTCAGTTATAAGAAAATAATTTTTTGTAATATTCTCAAGTCAACAAATGCAATGAACCTTAAATAAATTAAAATTTTAGTTCTATCTTTTATTATTTTTTTCTTTTAATAAAATACAGCTAATGCTGTAATTTTTAATCAATAATCATTATTTATATTTAATTATCACAGAAGTGAGCTTTTAAAATTTATTATAGCACTACATCTATGATATGATACGCATAATATTAGAATATTCTTCGGGGCTGAGTTTTTACTGAAAGTCTATGCCTGCCTAAAAGTTGTTTGAACAAATGTTGATTTCTAAAGTAACTTTTCGTACAACCAAAGACTTTACAGTAATGATTTCTTTTCAATAAATATTTAAGCAAACACTTTTTATACTGTATGGGTGTATATAATTTAACTCAAGTACTTGCAACATAAATGTATGTACATTTTATTAGGCTGATACTTATAGATAAATTGTTTAAAATCATGAATGAGTAACATTAATGGCAACCAGAGAAAACTAGGAAATCGCATTTTGTATATCCTGCACAAATTTATATATTTCATATCTAACACCTCGTTTATGTGCTAAATATTTTATTAAACATTTTTTTTTGGCTTAAGCGCAAAGCTAACATTTTATTCTTAATATCTATCTCACGAAAAGAACTACACTGAATACACTGTAGTTCAGTGTAGTCTGACTGAGGCAAAATAATCGTATGACATGACCATTGTTAAAATATTTAATTGTTCCTGTTTCTAAGTTTATTCAAAGTTTGTTTCCACGTTTTCATTAATTACTTTTTAAGGCGGAAAATTATTATTATTGATCTCAAAGTTTTTTTAATATTTTAATACTAACAATAAGTGATCAATTACATCGTACATTTTTTATTGCAAGAATTTGTAGGAATGTAAACATCTGTTGAAAACTACTACGAATGATGGCACAATAAATATGTGTACTAAATTCCTCCATATTTTGCATAAATATGTGTACTAAATTCCGCCATATTTTGCATTAGTATAGCCAATTTTCCACCAACCACGCTTTTGTTGGCGCCGCTGTCCAGCAAAGCGAAACACTATCTTTAATGTTTAGATTTATAAATGGTCTATTATCAGATTTATCATTAAGAACGGGTGATATTATGCATCGTTTAAATAATTTTAACTTCCGATAACCCCCTCCACTCTCCCCTCTCGCAATACGTATACAAAAGTTGCATAATGTAAAGGGGGCCTAAGTATTCATATCTTAAGTACAATAGAAAAAAGTCAAATGAAAAATGAAGCAGAGCCCCATAACTGATTTCCATAATCAAAGATATTTTCAACTTTATTTGTGTTAATCTTATTTACATACATATGGCTTCACCAAGTAAGGCGCCGCACAGTGGACATAACCAAAATATTTCGAAAATAATTCAGCCATTTCGAAGCCGGAGTTCTCCAAGATAATATATTAGGGCCCTTTTTATACTTATTGTATAAATCAGATTTGCCAACTAGTAACCGAGTTCACACATCGACATTTGCTGAAGACACAACTTTTATAATCATTCACGAAAGACCCGAAGTAGCATCACGATATTTACAAGACTACATATTCAATTTAAAAAAATGGTTGAAGAAATGGAGAATAAAGGTGAATGAACAAAAATGCCCTCATATAACTTTCACACTGCGCTTAAATAACCAACCGATACCACAGGTTTCAGACATGAAATATCTCGTTATTATCTTGACCGGCGCCTTACTTGGACACGCCACATAGAATCAAAGTTAACACAAATGAAGCTAAAAGCAGTCCAACTAAACTGGCTTATTGGCAGAAATTCTACTCTCGCTTTAGATTGCAAATTTTTATTGTACAAATCAATTCTAAAACCAATTTAGTGTTATGGCATTCAATTATGGGGCACTGTATCAGCTAGAAACGTAGAAAAAATTGAAAGGCTCCAAAATAAGAAACTACGTACGATTACATCTGCTCCTTGGTATATATGTAAAAAACTCGAACATCCGTAAAGATCTAAACCTGCCATCAGTTAAAGCAGAAATAGCGAAACTTGATAAGGTATTAAAAGAAGTTTTAAATTCATCCGAATCCACTGTAATGTAACCGTCATCCGTACATCAGTGGGATAACCCGCAAATTACAGTAACCCTTTTTTTTTTTTTGTTTTTGTCCAGCACTGGTTGGACAAGTACATTTATATTTTTAGACTTAAGATATGAGTAATTATTGATAGTTCAATTATATTGAAGATACAATAAATAAAAATTGCGAAAAAAAATTTGTATACGGCTAGGCCGATGTTCCCTAGATGATGCGAATTTAAGGAATTCGGCCTTCTATTCTAAATGTTATAGGCAGACACTTGATATTTACACAGGGCATTTATTCATGTATTTTTTAGTGACCGTTAAAAAATGCCATAAAACCTAACACTAAAATGTTGTACCCTTATTTTTCTCGTGTAACTATTTTGTATTTATGTGTTACTTTCTGCGACGTTAAAAGGCAAAAGTTTTGATTATAGTAAATATTGTAAAAATAATATTTGCTCTTCTGATACATTCAACAAAGAATACTTTCAAATTATTCCAAAATATTTAACTTTAGTTACCTTAGTTGTTTATAGCAATATTTCTGCAAAACGAAAATATATTTTCAAAAGTTATTAGTTTAAAAATGGCACTTGCAAAAATTGTTTTAAAATTTATATTTAAAGTTCGATGGCAAACCAAAGTATAACTGTTTGCAAGGAAATAAATGGTATTACTTTTAACTATAATAAAAACAAAGTTATTTTTAACCTTCATTAAGAATTTATATTTACTTAAATTTTAATTATATTTGTCATTTTAATTTGATAAGCATCAAGATGCAATAAAAGGCTTGCCACTGCTTTTACTAAGAGGTCTTCGATGTAGTTTATGGGCTATCTGGTACTTATGGCCTTAAAAGCGCATGATCTGAGTTTGTAGACCTTCCGGTGAAGACAGTTGTCACATCATTATTAAGCCATGCTTAAAATAGTATTGCTGAGTTAGCATTAGTATTTTTAGTATAAACAGTTGTGGGTTCAGGTCACTGTTGGGATCTGGCAATGTTTAAAATTTACCGCACCAAATGCTAAAAATCTACATCAGCATCAATTATACCAAAATCATATATAGAAAAAAAGTCAGCAGATCAACATTAAAAAAGAACAAGTCTATAATTTTATATTTTAGAGTAATTAACCTTGATTCCTTGAATTTCTTTTTTTCTTCTGATTTGATAACAATTATTTGCCAAAATACTTGTTTTATAAGCACAAGGTTTACAATGTAAGGAGCAGGTTACTCTATAACACATGCTTGAAACTCCCCCAACAGTCAGGGGTCTTAATCCGATAGAGTGGGAAGAATAAATAAAGAGTCACCTAAAAAGTTAGTTTTAGACAGGGTTAGAGAATGATAAAATTAGAAGAAGTAAAAAAATTAAAAAAAATTTATTGAATAAATTTTATATTAACGCCCCTATTATGGATTACAACTCAACTCTACTTCAGTGAAATTTTATAATTTGGTATTATCAATTACAACTCAACTTGTCAAAAAATGGTAAGTTGAATTTAAATTGTGTTACAACTCTGTTGTAGTTTCACCGTTTACGACCCTGTGTTAGTTCAGTTAACAAAAGTTAAAAAAAATTACAACTCGACAGGAGCAGTTGTTTCAAATTACAACTCATCAATAGCAGTTATCTTTCAAGTTGTCTTTTAGACAACTCAACTAAGTTGAGTTGTAAACCGTAATAGGGGCATAAGTTGTACCAAAAAGTTTGAGGTCTACCAGTGCACCACGGTTATGTCGATTGTAATTTAGTACAATTGTACCACAAATGCCAACAATAGTACAGGTAAATTGCTTGGAACCTGTCAATTTTATGTCAGTGGTTTGAGGGAATGTGGTTTTTGTGGTGTCCGTCGTAATGGTTTTCTATATATCGATTGTCAATTCCTGGTTTTATTGTAATGTCAAGATAATGCAATGTTATATTTTGCTCCTTCTTCTTTATGTAAGTAATGTTGTTTTGGATTTGTTTAAGTCTGATAGAATTTGTTCGGCGTTATTCTACTTATCTATAATAATGAGTTATTTTATGTTTTCCCCTCAGTGTTTTTACTTGTAGTAGTTCAAGATGTTGCATGAAAACCTCCGTGATGTGATGAATGTTGGGTTTCCCATGCCGAGTCCGTCAGGTAATTTATAAAAGGAGTTATTAAATTTGAAGAAATTCTGTCTTTGCAATATCCATTATTTCGTTGAAGTATTAGTTGTCTATAAATTTAATTGTCAGAAATAAAAATAAATGTTTTTAATAATGGAAAAAATTAAAAATCTTAAAAAAAAACATCCTGATTTTTTGGTGAAATTTTTTGCTCCAGTAATAATAATTGGAAGTGCTTCTTCTCCAGTGCTTCAATGTGGTTTATCACTATTTCACTTTCAATTAAGTTAATTGACATGTCACAGGATAAATGTGTCATGTCACAGGATAAAAGTGCCAATTGACCTCCTCCTAGCCCAAGGCCATGTAAAGGTGACAGGTCCCTTTCATATAAAGTGTTAGAATTCGAAGCTGTCCCTATCACTTCAGAGCTAGTGCGTCACAAGTCATGGGTTAACTCCATTCCCCCTAGAGTATTTTATAAATTTAGTTTCTTTTATATAAAGCGGCGAAATCTGCAGCCCAAGTTATATGCTAGTGCAGGTCTGTAGTTAACAATAGGTCTCATTGAATGTTTTCTTTGTGTAAAATTATATTAAAGAAATAAAAAAAAATTATAACTTTATATTCAACCCTTGTCTTTAAACATTTTCTTGAGCAATTACCAACAAAACTTTTTTAACAATTTCATACTTGTGTCATAAACAATTCTGAAGAAACATTTTGGCAAGAATGCAAACAAAATAAATAAAAAAGTATAAATAATAACAAACAAAAAAAAATAATAAATGCTACATACTTGAAATGCATACCGTAGTATGTAAAAAAGAAAAAGAAATAAAATCATTATTATACGAATATGCAAAACAACTTAAAAAACAAAATCATATGTTGCATGCAAAACATTTTAATGGAACGACAAACATTATAAACATGCCTAAATAATAACAAACTCCTTTGGATTGACAAAAAAATAAACAAGAAATTTGTATAAAAAACACAAAAAAGAGAGGCCAATTTAAACACACAGACAAAAAAAAAACATTAAATGTAAAAGCACATCAAAAGACTTGAGAGAATTGTGGTTGAAAGTTTTGCATGTTGACCCAGAGTATGTTACTCTTAATGACATGCCAAGCAATTTAACCGTTACACATGACTTGTAAAACAGGCAAACTTTTCTAAAAACACACATACTAGTGCATCCAGTCAATACAATAATATAAGATAATGCAGGCCAGTACGAGTGTATGAATACTAATACTAGTACAGCAATGGCATTAAAATGTCCTTATGAGCCTTTATAGTATAAGTTTGAAAGTAATTTAAACAACAAGTGCAACTATGGCACATATGGCTGCATGTCCATATCGTGTTGGTTGTATTTTTAGTCGTCGTTTATTTAACTGAGTGTGTTTTTCATTACATTTCTTCGTTTACGCTAAACGAACATTGATGATGATGGAACAATTTGCCAATGGCATAATGCTATTATTTCTTTCATTTATTCTCTTTTTTTGTTTTCTTCTCGTAATGAGTTTGTATGTAGAAAAATAGTTGCGTCCGTTTACTTTATATCGAGTTTTACACTCTACCCATTTAAGTTGCGGGTGTGACTATAGAGTAACCGACTTAGGAAAAATCTTTTTATTTCTGAAAAATATATATAAATAATTTTTATGGTTTCTAAAATAAAGAAATAAATAATTCAAGTTTCACATTTAATTGTTTGTTTTTCCGTTTTCAAGACAACAAATTGAAGTTTCAACTCGCTCATCCCAAAGTTGTAATGTCATTACCTTGTAACGTGGTTTTGTCGTAGGCTGAGGTAGCTCAGTCTCGTCCAGGGTCTACTTACGGATCCACAAACCTTAAGTAATATAAACGATTATTTTTCCCTTCTTAGGCTTAATTAATCTGTTTTCCTTTATTTACTATAATAATTAATTAGAATACGAATACAAAATTACGATAACTGACGCACGCCAACCCGACTGGTTCGTTAAATAGCTGGTTCGGGTGTGTTGGATGGATACGCAGGATCAGGAGATAACTAGTTCGCAGGTTCGGATGATAACTAGTTCGCAGGTTCGGATGGTACGTTACGCAGTTCGGGATACAACTAGTTAGCAGGTTCGGGTGATACTAGTTCGGGTTACTGGTACGACACGTAGATTCGGGATACAACTAGTTCGCAGGTTCGGGTGGTACTAGTTTGGGTTACTGCTTCGATACGCAGGTTCGGGTGATACTAGTACGGGTTACTTAATCTAGGTTCGTAAATACGTACAATGGTTCTTATTGTTAACTTTCTACAATAATATATAGTTTGCTTACACTAGGGAACAGTCAGCCGAAGCCGTGGGAACAGTCAGTCCGAAGACCGCTGTGGGAGCAGTCAACCGAAGTCGCTGTGGGAACAGTCAGCCGAAGCCGCTGTGGGAACAGTCAACCGAAGTCGCTGTGGGAACAGTCAGTCCGAAGACCGCTGTGGGAACAGTCGGCCAAAGCCGCTGTGGGAACAGTCAGCCGAAGCCGCTGTGGGAACAGTCAGTCCGAAGACCGCTGTGGGAGCAGTCAACCGAAGTCGCTGTGGGAACAGTCAGCCGAAGCCGCTGTGGGAACAGTCAGTCCGAAGACCGCTGTGTACAAAATGTATCACACCTGACCGAAGTCAGATGTATCTCAAAAATCAACTGGCTTATCTGGATAAACCAGTCGGCTCTTCTTCTATTATACGAGTGTAACGTATAATATCCGAGACCTTTAGATGTTACAAGTGCCCGTCCTGTGGGGGGTTGCAACATGGCGGTTGACTGCCAACCTTTAACACTTATACTTATTGTAAAATAAACTAAATGAGAATTATAGTATAGACTTTTAAATTTATGTTGTTATTACACTGCATATTGGTTACAATAAAAATAGTATAATAATAAAAACAATATTATATGTACGTGTAGATAATTAATTGCCACGTTACAACCTTGATACAAATGTAATTTTTTCTTATTCTGTGAAGACGATGCCTAAGCACAATTGAGGATTCTTCTTTCTTAACAGCTATATAACTGAGAAATACTTAATTTTCGTTTTTCATGATCCAAAGACTGTGCTAGTTGGCATGGACTTGTGCTTTCGCATATCCCAAAGAAAATAATAATAATATCATGACCTATTCACAAATCCTCTTCGTTAGAATATCCAATAGCCAAACCTTTCCTTAGCAAGGTCAGAGCAGCATTAGCTGTATGATTCGTAACACCATCATGATGGAACCCCATCTCCCTATATACCCCCTTCCCCTATAGCGCGACCACCGTTCACGTTTACGGTTGTTTCATTATCATTTAGAAATAAATAAGATTTTATGATGCCCGCTTAACATAAACCACACAGTGATATTAATGTAAAACTTCTGGGTTGTCCTCGCGCTAATATCGGCAATTTCGTATGAGAAGATGATTTTTGAGCAAAATGATGATATGTTCCAAGTGTTTAAGAAACCAACCGGCAACTTCTGGACTGAATCTGTGATCATTTACTTTATAAGGATGCAACCCCAGATCATTACGCAATATTCTCCAAGATGACGTTCCATATAGCCCTAGTTATTGCGATTATCGTGAAATTGACAAACATAGGATCGCTGCAGCTGTTATATTCTCAGCATCTCGCATGTATTGTATTCTTATTGGTGGTTTATTTTCTTGAGACATTGATTCAAACCCAATTTTTGAATGAATAAACAACTAGCATTTCGGTAATAGTTCTAAAGCGCTATTTTGAAAACATATTGGAAATTCTTTGTTATAAATATGTCTAAGAATATGGAGACAGATTAGAACTTATAAAACAACTCGTAAATAAAAATAAATACCTGCAATTTAAATTCCAAAACTACGCTTTTGTGAAGATATTAAAAAAAAATATCATTTATGCCCTTATCCAAAAAAAATAAACTTCTACTTCAAGTCTTTATTTCAAATTTTATATGAAAATTTTGTGTTAAAGTACACTTCAGGTAAATCTTACGGGCATTAATCTTCCGAAAACAATAAAAATGTGCGGTATCTTTTCCCAAAACTAACCTAAATGCAGACCACAACCTTCTTCCTAAATAATTTCTGACAGCCGCTTCCTAATTTACCACTACTTTACTCACGTCTACTTTCAACTGTAGTGATTTCAGTCTATCGACTTTTTTCCTTACCAGAGTGTCTTTCGGATTTGCTAACAGTCTTCTAAGGCTAAGGTCCCCATTTTGCCTCAGGAGTTCCTTTAGAGATTAATCCTTGCACCTCTTGCGAGGAATTTTTGTCTATTTCTTTTACATATCACCTCCACGACAGGTACCCAGTGTTAAATCGACTTAATCGCCAGATTGCTAGCAGAGAAAAAGCCGAATAAGAAAGAAGTCGAACTTCTTCAATAAAAAAAAACAAAACTGCACAATTTAAGCCACGTGTAGCTATACTAATTTCGCTATATTTTCATTTTTTCTTCATAAATATATTACTGCTACAAATAAAACAGTGCATTTACCCCATCAAATACTTAAGTGAAGAATGTGATGCCAAATTCTCTAACACAGTCATGCACACAGATAACATGAAACATAAGCCTAGAAAACAAAAAAACTCGACTGGAAAACTTTGAAGAATTAAAAACTTTCTTCATATACTAGAGCAAGCCTGCAGATGCAAAAGTTTAGGCAAATGTTTACATTCTTCTTGATTCAATTTTATGCCAAATTGTAACGAGTGATTTTTTAAGAGCTTGAGAACTTTTTTTTTAAAAAAAATCTCATCGGTTCTTTATTTGATCGGTTAGATTGGTCCATGACATTTACTTTTTGAAGATAATTTCATTTAAATGTTGACCGCGGCTGCGTCTTAGGTGGTCCATTCGGAAAGTCCAATTTTGGGCAACTTTTTCGAGCATTTCGGCCGGAATAGCCCGAATTTCTTCGGAAATGTTGTCTTCCAAAGCTGGAATAGTTGCTGGCTTATTTCTGTAGACTTTAGACTTGACGTAGCCCCACAAAAAATAGTCTAAAGGCGTCAAATCGCATGATCTTGGTGGCCAACTTACCGGTCCATTTCTTGAGATGAATTGTTCTCCGAAGTTTTCCCTCAAAATGGCCATAGAATCGCGAGCTGTGTGGCATGTAGCGCCATCTTGTTGAAACCACATGTCAACCAAGTTCAGTTGTTCCATTTTTGGCAACAAAAAGTTTGTTAGCATCGAACGATAGCGATCGCCATTCACCGTAACGTTGCGTCCAACAGCATCTTTGAAAAAATACGGTCCAATGATTCCACCAGCGTACAAACCACACCAAACAGTGCATTTTTCGGGATGCATGGGCAGTTCTTGAACGGCTTCTGGTTGCTCTTCACTCCAAATGCGGCAATTTTGCTTATTTACGTAGCCATTCAACCAGAAATGAGCCTCATCGCTGAACAAAATTTGTCGATAAAACACATTTCGAACCGAACACCGATTTTGGTAATAAAATTCAATGATTTGCAAGCGTTGCTCGTTATTAAGTCTATTCATGATGAAATGTCAAAGCATACTGAGCATCTTTCTCTTTGGCACCATGTCTGAAATCTCACGTGATCTGTCAAATACTAATGCATGAAAATCCTAACCTCAAAAAAAATCACCCATTACAACTTTAGCAGCCACCATCAATACAACTATTCAACAGCAACAACAACAAACTACACATCCAGCCAAGCGAACGAAACGATTGTTTACTTATTTTGGACATTAATCAGAAATGCATGAAATTGCAAAAGTTTTCTAGGGGAATTGTGAGTTTTCTATGTCAACTTATGGGTCGGTCATAGTTCCACTTGTAACAATGGCTATTACACACATATACACAAACTCATTTGCCTATTTGTGTTATATCTATTCTATTCATATGTAAGAGCACTTAAAAAAGAGCATTCAATAGGTTTGAATTTATTCCTCCTGCAAAGATGCCAAAGTAATTAAGTTCAATCTCAAAGGTTTAATGGTTATTTAAATCCTAAATTCAGAAAGTAGCGTCATTCCAAAGTTTGTTTGACTGTGAGATTAAGTAAATTTAGTTCAACGTAAGCTATGTATGTTCGTTCTCTCTTTATTTTGTGACAATTAACATTTGACAGTGTTTATTTATTTCAGGTAAATTGTCCTACGTTTTTTTTCTTTTATTGTTTGCCATTTTGAATAAAAATTAATTTTCAATCTGCATATAATAATCTGTTGTATCTGTGGGCTTTTGACAAAACAACCTCTTTCAATAACTGCAATTTTAGGAGGAGAACGAAAAAACTGTTAAAATATCTAACAACTTTGATTTTAAATATATTTGGTGAAAAGGTGAAAGTATAATATTAAATTTAAATACTAAATTGAAGAGAAGATATCAATAATTTTATTCTAATGCCAACAGATTTTCAGAAAAATTAAGAATAATAATTCTTGCAAAAAAAAAAACCCACTTCAAAAAAGACAAACTTAAAATCATGTTTCTTTAAGAACAATGATTATATTATATTCGAGGAAGATTGTAGCGGGATTTTTTAAATGTCGTAGCACAAACTGTCAATTCAGATAAAAAAACTAATTTTTGAATTCAATAATCTAAAGCAAATATCAGTCGATTTACTACCGGGGAAGCAGTGCTTCCGGAGTATATAGAGGCACAAGACCCCAGGGTTCTGGTCTTTTTCAGGTCAAACCAATGCCAAACGACTGTCTGTGTACAGCGGATCAAAAGTTTGGCTATATACATAAAATTACATTAACTATTGCGACACTCTGTAATTTCCGAATTCAAATTTTATACTTGTTATAGCGATCGTAGTAATATAACTTCATTGTAAATTTAAACCGTCTGTCTGTAACGGTTTAAAATTTTGGCCATATACATCAAATTACATAAACTATTGCGACACCCTGTAATTTACAATTTTAAATATTTATACTTATTTTAAAAGACATAGCAATGGACATTCAGTCTAATTGTTAAGTGTCAATAACTGTTCAAAAGATAGGGACATAAATATTAAATGACGTTACCTATTGGGACACACTTTAAATTCATATTTTAATACAAATACTTGTTAAAGAGGACTTTGTCATACATATTGTTTTTAAATTTTAACTTTGCGTCCATATACATAAAATTACATCAACTATTGGGACACCCTTTAATTTCCAATTTTAAATATTTATACTTGTTGTTATACCAGACATTGAAGTAAACATTCTGTCTATTTTTCAAGTGTTTGTCTATAACGGTTCCAAAGATGAGGACATAATGGTCAAATTACATCAATAATGGGGACACCCTTTAATTTATAGATCCAAATTTTATACTTGTTGTAATAGCGGACTAAGCAATATAGGTTCTTTGAAAATTTTAACTGTCTATCTATAACAGTTGAAAAGTTTGGCCATATATATCCCTTTTACATTAACTATTAGGACACCCTTTTATTTCCAAATTCATATTTTACACTTGCTATTATAGCGGACTTAGCAATACAAGTTCTTTGTGAATTTCAACTGTCTTTCTATAACGGTTCAAAAGTTTGGCCATATATATATCAAAATAAACCAACTAATGGGACACCCTTTAATTTCTAATTTTAAATATTTTTACTCATTATAACAGACATAGTAAAGAACATTATATGCAACTTTCAAGTGTTTGTCTATAACGGTTCAAAATATAGGACCATAAAGGTGAAATTACGTCACCTATGGGGTCATCCTTTAATTATTAATTTTATTTTTTAATTACTTTTTGTTATTGGGAGCTTTAGTGATACGCACTTTTTTTTAATTTTAAATTGGTGACCTATAAAGTTCATAATACACGTAAAAAACATGTATGTTGTATGGGGACACCCTTTAATTTTTAATCTGTAGCCATAACCTTTCTAATAGTGCAAAAATGTTTAAAATAGTTTCAGAAATGACCGAGTTATAAAGGCAAAAATATACAAAAAAAATCCTCCTTTTTTGAAGTCGGTTAAAAAGATAGGATGTTTTGTCGAAATTGTTTTCAACAAAAGAATTAACTTACATTACACAAGTTGTTTTGTTAAATTTGTTTTAAACAAAAACGTGATTAATATTTTGCGCTTATCTCAAGGCAAGTTTTTTTGTTAAAATGGAACTAATAAAAAAAGTAGAAATAGGTTATTTTAAAAAATATTATTATATTTAATATAAGATAAATACTTGAATTAATTAGACAATATTGGTACAACATTATACTTCTGTTGGGGAAACAAATTTTAAGTTTAACAAAAAAGCGTTCAAAGGAAAGGAAATAAAAACTGTAACTCTACACATTTTACCGGCATAATATTATTATTGAATACCTTAATATTCGTCAAGGTCTGGGTGAACTTCAATGGGGATATCACCTTCCGCCTTAATATTCTGATAAAAACTGTGGTTATTTTTACCAATTAAAGGCAGCATTTCTAATAAATCTTTCTTTTTATTTTGTGATACAGGCAAAAGGGACTTGTAGCTTGTGGCCAATTGGGGAGGTGGTTCTTTATGGCGACGCGAGTTTATATCTAGCTTTTGAAATGACTCCTCTGGGTGTAATGAAAATTTGTACTGCAAAACTCCTGGTTTGCTTTTTTCGTATCTCAGCCATCGAACGTTTTTCCACGCAAATTTCTCACCTAAAAATCAGAAGATTACAAAAAAATAATATTGTGCTGAAAAGAATGTAGGTATTTGAAATTGTACCTGAAATGCTATGTGACCTCCATGTATACTTGTCCTTTTGTAGTGCACGAAAGTCGAAGAAATCCTCTTGTCTTAATTCATGGACAACATAATTTTTATTGGTCGCCGATATTAAGTTTGCCCAATCGTGTGAATATTCAATAGATCCGAAGAAATTGTTTCTTTTCTTTTCTATTTGTGCATGTACAGTATCACATTCAAGATGCGTATGACCCACGACAAGAAATTTATGATCAATAAGTTGAATACTTGCGTGATCTTCCACAACTTTCCCAAACATTGAGCAAAGATATGAGTTGCGGTTCTGACCAGGACAGGAATCACTATATAAAACAATATGACGAACTGAATTTGGTAAATCCAACAGCCATTTAAATATGCAAGAACCAATATCGTTTGCACCACGCTTTGCAATGGTTTCGTTCCATATATAGGACAAGGCTTTTTTCGTTGCTCCATCATGAACGGTTAAGTTAAAAGTCCACAATGGTCTCCTGTAAAAAAAAAAACAAAGCAGCACCTAAATAAGGAGTTGGAAGATATTGTTGTAAGTCAAATGTGAACATTTTTATATTTTCGCTATTTATTGCGAGTTCCTTATCAGTTTTCTTGCTTTCATACGAAAAATCTGCATCGTCATGATATTTTTTTTGTTCTAACTTTAGCGATTTTTTTTTTTTCATCTTCGTCGACAGAGTTTCTTATTTTGGAATTAAAGAGTTCGCATGTATTACACAAATCAAGCTGAGGTTTCTTGAACTTAATATCTAGGGTAGAAAATATATCTCTATATTTTGATTCCGATACGCAATCAGAGTATTTTTCAGTATATAACCGGTATAATGTTGCCAAGTTAAGACCACGTTCGAAATATAATTAATTTGTATGTCGACGACTGTAGTGGCTTTCGTACTTTGGAATGCTGTTTATATGATCTATAAATTCATTATATTTATCAATCGAGAGTTTGTGGGATGGATCATGTTTTCCACGTCTATCATCTGGTATAAGTCTTCCAGAATTTTTTTATTTTATGTAAATACACTGTTTTAATCGCCTGGATTGTTTCTCCATATTTTTTTTAGAAAGCATTTATGACATAACCGAATCCTTTGTCCATTTTTTTCACAATAGTATTTGTATACATATTGTCGGTTTCGTGGTCTCGAAACTTTTATAAGAGTCGCAGTTTTCTTGTTCTCTATAGAAATCATTTACGAAATAAATAGACGTCGTTTGCTATAGTCTCCAAGATTCCAATAGGTTTTAAATATACGTTTTTGCTCCTCTAACGTTATCTTTGAGTGACAATTTTTCTTACAGTGATCTAATTGTATGAACTTTTTGTTAACTTTATTCGAATTTTTTGATGTTCTGGGAAGTTCTTCATCATCATTCGATTCACTGACATATTCTTCCATTTCCTGAGTAATATTGTGTATACTGTCATGATCCGATAGAATAAAATCTGAGTCATCAAAATCGGTTTCGTGGCAAATTTCTTCGTTACTTATTTGATTTGACTGTTGTTTAAATTCTGATGATTTATCATCATTCATTCCGACGTCAGACCCTTAGAGAAAAGGTGTCCTTTTGTCGCTTTGTTCTAATTCGTTATCTCTACAAATATTGGAATTATCTGATTTTTGAATGTTGGCCATAATTTTTATATATTTTTGGGGAATTAAATTCCGTCAATGATTTTAGCTTTAAAACGCAACGCCTACTATTTTTCGAATTGTTTTGACCTAGCTGTGCCAGACAGTGGTGCCAGATGATAAGAAAAGGCAATAGTGCCAGATGATTAAACATGGCAATGGTGCCAAATAATAAAAACGACAAACACCTGTAGCGCACTACTGAAATTGTTTAACTGGAAATGAGACAGAATTTATACCACGTATGAACTCCAAAACAATTTCTTTTGATCAAAATATTTATTTTCAAGTCCACAAAAACAATATTTTACTTTTTATCAGTTTTTGTTTTCACATAAAAACTTCTTTTCACATAAGTCGTTTAGTCAAAATTAATTTTCTCTATAAACCATTTAAAAATGTATCTTCTCTCAAGCAAGATACATATTTTCTAAATTTCAGTTTTGATAAAACAACCTTTTGAAGAGAAGTTGTTTTGTTAAAACAAAATGTATATATGCAAAAAAATATTAAATATAATTTAGATGTTTTGTCAAAAGAAAATGTTTAAACTCTTGCAGATAAGATATTTTATCACATATTTTTGCCAAATTTAATGAAAGAAGTTGATTTGCCAAGAACTGCAGATTTTCAACCAAATGACGTAGAAATGCAAGGATTACACCAAAAGAACCGTCTTAAAAATTTATATTTAATATAAAACTCATGCAAACAACACATGTTACTCGCTTACCCTGACGATATAGACATCATGGGTCGAACATTGCGAGCGGTAACTACCACCTTTGAAAAAATCGAAAAAGAATCTGCCAAAGTGGGTCTGGCAGTAAACGGCGATAAAACCAAGTTGATGGTATCAACGCACAAGACGTCCAGTAGACTCGAGCAGACAGTGGAAGTTGTAGGTAGTCAGCGATTTTTCTACCTCGGTACCGCCATCAACAAAACAAACAACATCAGTTTTGAGATAAAGAGAAGAATAATACTGGCCAATAGATGCTACTTTGGACTAGGTAAGCAGTTTAAAAACAAAGCCACCTCTCGACAGACAAAAATCACTCTCTACAAGACACTGATACTACCCGTGCTATTATATGGTTCCGAAGCATGGGTACTTGCGAAAGCAGATGATGCTGTGCTTGGAGTGTTTGAGAGAAAAATTCTTCGAAAAATCTATGGACCAATCTGCGTTGGCGGAGAATATCGGTGTCGTATGAACCATGAGCTGTATGAGCTGTATGCTGACATAGTCAAACGTATCAAATTACAACGATTGCATTGGCTAGGTCATGTTGTGAGAATGGATGAAGATGCTCCAGCTAGAAAGTCATTTAAATACGAACCTGGTGACGGTTCACGCAGAAGAGGAAGACCGAAACTTCGATGGAAAGATCAAGTTGAGGAAGACATCTCGAAACTTGGTGTCAGAAACTGGAGAAGAAGCGCAGAAGAGCGAGGTGTTTGGAAATCTATTTTACGTTGGGCTACAGGAACAAATGTTCTGTAATAGCCACCTAAATAAGTAAGTAAGTATAAAAATCTTGCAAAAATGTCTTATTTCTAGAGAAGTTGTTTTGTCAAAAGTGCACAGATATGTAGGTTGTTTAAATGAAAGTTTTGTTGCTGGTGCAAATAGTAATGAATATAGAGTACAAAACACTAATTTCTTGAAGTCCTGTTTGTGTGTCCTGTATGGATTTAAAAAAAAATTTGACGCCAGGTTGCTTAGTAACTCGGTTCAAATATATTTCGAAAAGAAGACTTTTATACATTTGAGAGAAATCTAGTACTTATGGCACTTAAAACAAAGCAAGTTCCTCAAGGTATATTTATTTTACTAGGTAGTGTCGTCCACCCAGCTGATTTCGTAGTTCGACATGTCAAAAGTATGTGTTTAGAAATTTTATGGTGCAGAAGTGAGAAAGCAATAAAACACACACACGCCTTCTCAATTTTCTTCTATGTTTTTTGACATTTCGAACTACAAAGCAACAACAAAATGCCATGTTGTTCTTGATTTGTTGTATTTGTTGTAGGGACGCCATTACCTAGTAAGATAAATATACCTTGAAGTTCCTTTTACTATATTACCTATACAAATTAAAATATACTTCGTCACTAGATTTTGACGAAATCTACTCAAAATCTAGTAGTACTTAATGACGCAACTATGGAAATGACATTTTATTTAAAAAAACAAAATAAAAAAAAATAAAAATTTCTAAAGATACATATGTATGTACATACATACATATACATATGTATAAAATTTTAATAAAATAAGAAAAAATGTAAAATTAAAAAAATATGTGATCTGTGTACATGAAATTTTAATAGCGTAATCTTGCTCTTGTTCGTTGTAGTGTAAATTTTCTATAATAGAATAAGAAGACTTTCTCTATGAAACGTTTTTAGGCTAAGGGGTATCCCAGCAGAAAGAAAGTAAAGATTTCTTATTATTTTCATGTGGTAAATCTTTTTAATCTAATCAAGAAGGAAATCCCATTAACGAATATGAATGAATGCATTTTTTTACTTATTTTTGGCACCAAAAAACAATTCACAAAGAAAAAATTTTTGATTCTATTAGGTTTTCTTCTGAATTGTATAAAAAATGGATTTCTTAAAAAAAAGATTTCTTATTATTATTACAATGTAAGTACATACA
The DNA here is from genome assembly GCA_949628195.1 of Phasia obesa. Taxonomy (NCBI): domain Eukaryota; kingdom Metazoa; phylum Arthropoda; class Insecta; order Diptera; family Tachinidae; genus Phasia; species Phasia obesa. Next base: position 37,365,918 of record OX451216.1, on the reverse strand, counting down.
TACATATGTATATAAATTCTATCTGTAGCACTCTAAAAATAAAAGTCTTATAGTTATTTGGTGTGAAATACTTTCAAAACAAAAATCAAATTCTAACAACGCACAGTTACGTGACTTAATACAATGAGTGACTAAAAATAAAAGTCATGAAATTGGAAGGATCACGGATCCTTTGAATTTCATGACCTTCCCATACATCCTGAGATTAATAATTGCCATAACAATGAGAAATAATGTTATCTTAGTGAAAATAGTACAGACATTAGTTTTAGTATTTTAAGGGCTTCGTTCAAATTTCGTTTAATTCAGATCAAGGATGTTCCAACCTCGGAAATGTAAAAAGAAAGAATGTAAAAAAGGAGCAAAAAAATAATTTTCTTATTTATTTTGGCTCATAAATCATTTATATGTAGCTACACACATTTAATTTTTGTTCAAAGCGGACTAAGTTCTCTCCCACTTCCTATACATATATCCTTAAGAACTTTTAAAATCCAAAAGTTGTACCGTAAGTAAAAGATAATAATATAAGTTATCGTACATATATTTTATTTCTTTTTATACAAACAAAACCTAGGTACGGGTATAACCCCTAATACTTATATACATATCGTTATCTAAAATGCAAAAAGTCGTAACTAATAAAAATTTAAAAATCGAGTTATTATTTGATTATTATGAATGCCATTAATCTAATTGTCTTGACAAAATTGTATATTTCTGCGATCAAAATATACGTTTATATTAACAAAACGCAAAGGGACGCATAATATGGTATAGTTTTCATTTTACAAAGTTTTTTGCTTCTCTTGTAAAATTATGTTTTTGTTAGTTAAGCCTTTTTGCATTTTAGCTAAAAATATATTCAAAAAAATATAATTTTAGTTACAACAGATCATAATATATATATATTACATACATATATTACATACATATATTAATACATACATATACGAGTACAATATTTTACTCATTATTGCTGGTACTATGACTCTCAGAGATTCCTGTATCAATTTTTGCTAAATATTATGTTGGTTCAATCTTCTACATATATATCGCACTTGATCCTCTTAAGTGAAATTTTAAGTTAAAACTAATATTTTAGTTTGCCTGAAAAAATATTTATTAAGATTAATATCCAAAAACCCTAAATAAACTTTAAGCTTTTAATTAAAAATTTATTAAATCATAAATTTTTACATACTAAAAGGGTAACTGGCAACACAAAAGCCGCAAAAGTTTGACAGACTTATCTAAATATTAGACATTTGTCTATTAATGAAGGTGCATAATTTTCAAATTTATTAGAAACTTGTAGAAATTTTAATTAGCTATATCAATCACTTTTATCACTTTTACATTTATAATCTACAAAATAAATTTTTGAGATGTTTAATTTAATTTTAATAGTAATTAATTTAATTGCCACATTTTAAAGGCTGATGAAAATCAAAAGGTCACTTCAGAACCATTAATAAACTATGTTAATAACGAGTGATTTTTTAAGAGCTTGAGAACTTTTTTTTTAAAAAAAAACGCATAAAATTTGCAAAATCTCATCGGTTCTTTATTTGAAACGTTAGATTGGTCCATGACATTTACTTTTTGAAGATAATTTCATTTAAATGTTGACCGCGGCTGCGTCTTAGGTGGTCCATTCGGAAAGTCCAATTTTGGGCAACTTTTTCGAGCATTTCGGCCGGAATAGCCCGAATTTCTTCGGAAATGTTGTCTTCCAAAGCTGGAATAGTTGCTGGCTTATTTCTGTAGACTTTAGACTTGACGTAGCCCCACAAAAAATAGTCTAAAGGCGTCAAATCGCATGATCTTGGTGGCCAACTTACCGGTCCATTTCTTGAGATGAGCTGTGTGGCATGTAGCGCCATCTTGTTGAAACCACATGTCAACCAAGTTCAGTTGTTCCATTTTTGGCAACAAAAAGTTTGTTAGCATCGAACGATAGCGATCGCCATTCACCGTAACGTTGCGTCCAACAGCATCTTTGAAAAAATACGGTCCAATGATTCCACCAGCGTACAAACCACACCAAACAGTGCATTTTTCGGGATGCATGGGCAGTTCTTGAACGGCTTCTGGTTGCTCTTCACTCCAAATGCGGCAATTTTGCTTATTTACGTAGCCATTCAACCAGAAATGTGCCTCATCGCTGAACAAAATTTGTCACATTTGAACATTTCGAACCGAACACTGATTTTGGTAATAAAATTCAATGATTTGCAAGCGCTGCTCGTTAGTAAGTCTATTCATGATGAAATGTCAAAGCATACTGAGCATCTTTCTCTTTGGCACCATGTCTGAAATCTCACGTGATCTGTCAAATACTAATGCATGAAAATCCTAACCTCAAAAAAATCACCCATTATAAGGTTCAATTAAAAGGGGTTTTCTCAGAACAGGTTATTTAAATTAAGTTAAAATAAAAACGATAAGCTCTTTGTATGTAATGTGTTATTAAAAACCAAATTTAATCTCATTAAAACGTATAATTTGAATATTACATTTTTATTTACATTTGTACATAAATATGTACAATGCATATGATTAATGATATGATGATATGCACATTGACTTTCTGCATATTTCCGTTGAAACTATTTTGTATGCATAATTATTTCTTTAAAAGTTTAAGTAAAGAGTCAACAATAATCATATGTATGAGGGCGGTACCAAAACAGTTTTATAAAAGGTGTTAATACTAAACATTTAGACTGATATTTAAAAAGTATCAAATTATGAGGAGATCCCTAAAATCCCAAAAAATTAAATAAAAATCTAATCAAGAAAATAATAATTGCAGAGATTGGCCTCTAGCGGTTTTGATTGATAAAAAAAAACTGTAAAATAAATATTAGAAAGGGGCGTGTTAATTAATTTTAAGAAATGTAAAAATTTAAGTACACAGCTCGACAAACAACAAAATTCTGCATCGTACAGTGAAGGTTTTTGCTTGAGATTTGTCGTTTTAGGACACTGTTAAAATCAGGAAAGTTGACTTAATCGCATACGTTTTTATTGACTTTATACGATTTTGAGAGGTTTGCAATATATATATTTTTTTTTGTGGCTAAGCGAATAAAGATTTTGTCTTAACTTTTTTCAGCTACTTATATTAATTTTTAGAAAAATTTTATTTTAAATTTTTATGATTAAAATTTTTTTCGAAATTACAAAATGATTTGCCAAAAAAAAAAAACTGAAATTTTTTTTTGAGAGTGAGGGCCATAGCGATCCTAAAAATGTTATATGTCACTATAAAATTTGCGTTCGCTTTTTTTATAATGTAGAAGAAAAAAACGTTACGAGTGTTTGCTCCATTTTTTTCCGATTTGTTTTTTCCAAATATCATCTTTTTTCTGTAAGTAAAAAACCTTTTTATCGGTCATAAAATGTTTTTGGTTTCTAAGTCGTTTTAAATAAATTAATTGTTAATATTTTAAATAAAATTTATTTTTACTAGTGTAAATCATTTATCCATACATATAAAAAAAACTGTGATTTTCTGTCTGTCTGTCTGTCTGTTTGTGGTCGCATCACGTAAAAACTACTGGATTAATTTTAGTAAAATTTTATGGAGAGGTACCTTAGTATCGTGGTTCAAATATAGGATATTTTTTCAAGTAAAAATATCTCATTACCAAGAAAGAGCGAGAATAAGTAGTGATAGTACTCAACTTTGCCAATTCAATGGTACTGCAGACTTGGCAGCAACTTTTTTTTGTCAATTTAAAACACTGTTTTAAATAACCCATACTCTACAATAATTTTGGAATGTTATAACAATTTTAGATTTTTATATGAAGCTTATGTTTCTGAGTCCCCCCGGGGGTTCCAATTGTCACTGCAGTAATGGCAAATGCTTTGACGTGGTTCACTCGGGGAAAATAGGGGCACCAGACGCTAGGGTTCCTAGGGCCTAAATCTGGAAGAAAAGGTCTGTTGTTTTATAACACGAGTCCTCTTCGAGGCCCGACCAGTGTCCAAAGGACTGGTACCACGGGAATCGGTGGCCCCACAGGGAGCCTATCTTCTCTGTGACCGGTTATTGGTGACGTCCCCTTCGGGGGTACACGTGGTGGTTGTGGTTTAAGATCGATTTATGTAGGTATTGTGCACGGTCGATCAAGTGTGCTGTTGCACTCTCAACAGACGGAGTTTGGATAGTCTCCAAACCCCTTTCTGATTATTTACTCAGATATGGGTACCTTTATATAAAGTAATTACATAAACCATTTCTGAAGTACTATAAAATTAAGATTCTTAAAGTGGATAATTTTCAAAGCAAAATAAGGGCGCTGACGAAGTAGCGGGCTCAGCTAGTTATGAATAAATAAATTATTTTCAGATAAAGTAATAAAGTAATAAATTACAAAAATTACTTTTATTAATATTCTTCTCTTCTACATAAAAGCTTAAAAATGAATATTTTTTGGAAATTAGCAAAAAAAATTTTTAAAAATAATAATTCACATGGACGGTTTGGGGAGTGTAATTGGAGGGATAGCTGCCCATAAAAAATTAAAAAAAAATATTTTTATGGTATTAAGGTGTATTTAATCCATTTCTTTTAATAATTACATTATTTTTACTAATAATATTTTATGTCACCGCCAAGTTTAGGTTTTTGAACATTCGCTGACTATAAAAGTTGCATTTTCTTTCTTAAAGTTGAAGTTGTAGTTTTAAATAATGCATGCCATATGCAAATGTAATATTAATTTTTCTATACCACTTATGACAAATATGACTTCATCTATACATAAAATAAAACACTAACTCATTTGCTGTCTGTCTTTCTGTCTACGTTCACATCACGTAAAAACTACTGAATGGATTTTAACAAAATTTTGTAAGGAGGTACCTTAGTATCCTGATTCCACTTTTTTCCGCAAAAATATCTTATTTCCAAAGAAAGTAGAGAAAAATCTGTGAAAGTGCGCCGATTTATTTTAACGATTTAAAGGTACTGCAAGGTACATACATACATACATACCACATTTCTGAAAACGGGATATTTAACAAAATGTCTTGCACTGCTTATAATTCATACAAATGCTGATGATAGATGGTAGTAATTGTGTTTGTTGCTATAGGACAACACACTCTGTGAAAATTTCAATAGTCTCCCTATTATTTATTTATTTATTTGCTATCATAAAGTTATAAAATAATTTTTAGATAACTAAGAGAAAGCTATGACTACTGGGGTCTTAAGCTAACATAGGTGTTGTAATAATAAGGCTGTTTGATAATATATGTTATTGCTTGATATTTAACAAATTAATAGAGTTGTTATAAATCTTTTAATATCTTGACATGTTTTAAAAAATTGATAACAGTTATAATATTTTGAAGAGTTGGGTTGGAGAGGTATTTAACTGGGTCATGTTTAAAGAAGTTACATCGTGTCGAATTAAAATGAATGCAATGTTTTATAATATGTTCAATTATAGTTCGGCCATATACATGCATATCACGTCACTATCGGAAAACTCTTTAATTTTTCATAACTGTTATAGTTGCCAGTAATACATGTTCATGGGGTATAATTTGGGCTTAGAAACATAGATTCTTCACTGCTTCTCTTCTTGGTAGAACTCACGATACGCCTGGTTTTTTGTCACTGTTTAAGTTACTAGTCGTTTCATGCAAAGAGACATATTAAGGTTTGTTTCAATCTGCAAAGGTTACGTTAATTTTATAACACTTATTTTGAAATTATGTGAATTAATATAAAGTATTAAAATAAATCAACACTGGGGGAAAATTATTACTGCCTGTGATATTAAACGATAAGTTTATTAAATTTATATTGAAATCTAACACAACCTAGTATCAATGCATTTACTACTAGACTCTTTTAATCATCCGCATGAAACTTTTAATGGGAATGAATCGTTGTTTAA